>CANXYC011000949.1:0-70605 GCA_948193065.1 Aleurites moluccanus | reverse complement strand
ATCAATATATTTACTTGTGATAATAGTAAAAAAGTAATATATATATATATATATATATATATATATATATATATATATATATATATATATAATTTTGATTTGATTTGATTTAAAATATAAAAAAAATTCAAATAGTAAATCAAATCAAATTTTCAATTTATTTTATTTTTCAAACTAAATTAAATCAAATATATTATAAAACTATCGATTTCAATTTAATTTAATCGATTTGATTTTCGTCACTATTCAATACAATTAATGTCACGATTCAACCTGGGAGCCGTGACGGTCCTAGGGTACGGGTGTTACCTAAACTACCAATACCACGAAAAACCCAATTATTTATATGATGTGACAAATAATTCATATAATCAACTCAAATATAACTTTATATTTCTACATAAATTTCGACAGTATCTCCTCTAATATGAGACTATACCTCTCTGTAGAAAATACAAACAATACTCCCAATATCAATTAATTATTAACCTCCATCTCAACCTCCAATATCAACTCAACACACGTATATATATCAAACTATATACATTCATAGCATAATTTATATGTATAACTAAAATAAATACAACTACACACATATATGTCTCTATTTAAGTTACAGTACCATAGAATCTCTAATAATATACAAATATTTACATAAACTGATTAAGACTGGAATATTACATGATACAAGTAGCAAAATTCTAAGCCGAGGATAAATAGTGCCAATGGAATTCGAGTCTCACTGCGGCCTTGAAAAATAATGACAACTACGAGGGTGAGTATAAAAATACTCAGTGAATCTATATATATAAAAATGAAGTAAATGTTCATAATACCATGATCGCTCACAAAAGACCTGTAGAATAATATAAGATGACAAATAAAGGGTAATACAAGTTTTCATATGAATATCCAATGTATGAGTCAACTCTCATATGATATAACAGGATTTAGTCCAATGAAAAGTGCAATCTCACTGTAATAGCACAATCGTGTATAATCTAATATACATAAGGGAGATCACTCCTTACGGCTAGAGAATATGAGACCCCTCCCTAGTAAGGGTCCAATGAATACCAGTGTACACACGATCAATAGAATTACCCGCTACACCATCGAGGTAGCCCTGTTCTAATACTATATAGGTGTATCTCCATAGAACAATTAACATAGTATAAATATAACTCATATAGGGGTGGAACAATTCAATATATATCCATAATGAATAATAAAACAAATTTAGGTCAAGTGATAAAAATAGCCGGCGAGGCCCAATTGCGCTGCTACAATTGACAATAGTTGTTATGGGTCCGTTTTGAGATTTTTAAGTAGTTTCTGGTTAACTATGCTATTAATGGATTCAAGTGGACCATGAGGTACCATTTTAAAGTTTAAGAAAAAACTAGATGATTGGGCCAAGTGGGGGTTCAATTGGCTTTTTAAATTTCATTTTATAGCCAGTCAAAATTTAGGTCGATTTAAGTCGTTTTGGTGGGTTTATTTCGGGGTTAAAATATACTGTAGGTATTTTAGGATATCAAGTGCTGGTTTATCATTCCAAATGACATCTTATATGACATATGATACAAATCATGCATGATTATATATATAAACTCACCTTAAATGCAAAAAGTTCACTTTATCCCCCAAAACACCACTCGAAGGTTCTAAGTGGCCCGCCGCTCGACACTCCCAGCTGGAGTACCCGATGGTTCACCTATTTTCAAATATAACACTCCGGTAAAACTTGAAAACATTACAAAACATATTATTCACTTCAAAAGACATCAAGCATACACAATATACATCATAGACATCACATTACACAATTAACACTTTTTTCAATTCTTTATGCATCAAATACATTTCTATTATCATATTTGACTTACATTTCATATATTCATCACTATTATACCAAGTTAAGAACTTATATACACTTAGTTCAACATTCCATATCAAACATACATCTAATTACAAGTTTACCTTCGAAGTACTTATATCAAACATCACTTCCATATCTAAATTCATACATTTGCATTACATACACTATTAATCCATATTCAAACCATTCCTTCCTAAATGCTTCAACTTAACACATTAAACTTATAAATTAAAAATGGTTCGACTTAGTTAAAACTCACACCATTTATTCATTTTTCAACACCAATCAATTAAACAACATAATTATACATCAAATGCATAACATTCAAGCATTCAAACCCATTAAATACTAAAGTATCATTCCATTTTTTTGAACACCATCATTTTGGCCAACCATGAATTTCATTCAAATGAATTTCTTTCTATCAAATGGCTACTAATTCATCATAAACACATCAAATACATCACATTTGAACCAAAACTCCATCAAAATAATACATTTGAATCTTACCTTTTCCAAGTTAGGGTTTCCTTCCAACTTTTGAGTTTTCTTTCAACCTAAACACATATTTGATACTAATTACTATCAAAAAACATCTTAAGATTAAAATTAAACCAAAAGAATGGTAAAATTACTTACTTCTTTAATAGTTATTTGAAATCTTCCAAGTTTTGATTTATCATTTTTTCTTGATTTTTCTTTGATTCTAAGGTTATAATTGTGTTTAGAATGATGTAATTAACTAGTTTAAATCAAGAAATGAAAGAAAACAACTTGATTTGATGAAGATTCAAAGTGGCCGAAAGTTTGAAAGAGAAGAAAGAGAAAAGTTGTATGAAAATGGCTAAGGTTGAAGAAGAGGTGTGAAATATTAGCTTAAATATCAAGTTTATAATCCTATACATTGATTCTATAGTAAAAATTATACAACCTAACTTACTAACCATTCAATTCTTGATATTTCCATCCAATGGTTGGATTTAGGTTAACTTAAAATGGTTACCATACACTTGCATACACCATATAAGTCCATATACCTTAGGAAAAGACTATACTACTCCTAGTTCGAATTAGATCTCTTTCTGATTAACTTTTCCCGGAATTATTTTCTACCGGCTTTAATCTTCCAACAATAGTTCATATGACCATTATACCTCTATTTTCATGTCCTAATATTATCTTTTACCATCAAATATAATGTTAATTTCCACTAAAAACTCAAAAGGTGTGAAATGATTATTTTGCTCCTAGTTCACCAAAAATTCAATTTTACCCGATTGTTTCCTAATAGCCTTTAAACCTCCCCTATTCATACAAACACATTATATAACATGTATACATGTCAAATTCAAGCATAAACATATAATAAATCACAACATTCAAGTCAAGTTAAAATATTCAAGTTTACCCTTTGTAATTCATGTTCTAGGTTTTGACTAAAGTATTACAATTAAGATATAATAATGTACAATTTTCTTATTTTTGTCCTTAACTTATCTCAAGAGTAAAGCAATTGTATTGCGGGTTATATGCAAATGCAAATAAATTTTTTAAACATTGCTTTTGTCATTTAATAAGATTTAGTTCAGATAAGTGAAATATATTACTCTTGTATATTAATGTACTAGTTAATAGGCTAATCATTAGTTGACTAAATTCATCAAACTCAATATTATTTATAATCTCAGTAAATATAATAAAATGATTTATCTCGTTTAATATCTCATATATATATATTTTTAAATATTTTAACAGTTAATATTTTTTTTATAAATAATGTGATGTATAAAAAATATATATAAAATATGAGATGAAATATTAAATAAAATAAAAAATTCGATCGACAGTAAATATAAGCCAAAATAAGTGATTTATACATCTCAATTCTTGATATATAATGAAGTTAACCAATTCTCGAATCTTTCTTTTACTTGATAGCTAAATACTTGACTCTTAGCGCAGTGTTATCTATGATATATTAAGTTGTTATTTTAGGGTTTAGACTTAAAGCAATAAAGGAGTTATTTTAGGGTTTAGACTTAAAGCATGAAAATTCCAATGCTTATTGGTAGTGGTACCTACTAACAAAAGCCATTAAAAGTTGAAGGGTTATTATTAAGAAGCAAGCTAAGCTGCAAACGACAAGCTTTCCAGTTGAAAGAGAGAATTAGAAGTTCTACTCAGAAATTCTATTGAAGCACCTAAAGCATTATTGTGGTTGTGATCATTTGTGTATCTTGAAAGCAACTACATGATGTTTCTCTGCGTATCACTTGTTTAATTTCTTCAAATTAATAGTTTTTTTTTAACATTTGAAATAGAGATTTAAAATCAGTAAAAATTTTAGTTAAAATATTTTATTTTACCATTAAATTAAAATTTTAATTTCTTTCAAATTAATTTCAATCGTATTATTACAGATGAAACTTATTATAATATTTTTTGATTTAATATTTTATACATGTGAATAATATATACATTATATATAATATTTCTTAATTCATTAAATTACAAAAAAAATTAATTAACAATGCTATAAATTTTATCAATTTTGATAGAATTTAACTCATTAAATTAAAAAAAAAAAAATTATGATATGAAATAATGAAGAATTTTTTGTTCATATTTAGCACAATAATATGAATTTGTAATTTATAAAATTGATTTATGATAAAAAAACAAGTTTACTGTGACAAACCCACTGAATCAAATTTCTAGATTCACCACTAATTACAGCTTAATATATCATAGATAACACTGCACTAAGAGTCAAGTATTTAACTCACAACGTTGATTAAAAATTTAAATTTTAAGTCTCTCATTTATCATTCATATAAAGAAAGGAAATAGTTTGGCTAAATGATTTTGTCAAATATAATTTGTGCTTAAAAATAAGCATATTATCATTTTCTTAATTTCATTTTATTGATTTACATATTGCTGCCTCTTATTTAATAATTTAAATTTATTTATTTTAAATTACAATATAAAAAAAGAACTTATAATCCTATTAATTATAAGTGTATCGACAATATTGAATTTTTTATAGTAGAAAAAAAACAACTCTAAAACTTGATATGAAAAAATTAGAATTTTTTTTTTTTTCTAAAAAGGATGCGATATCAATTATTGAAGACTCTAGCAAGCGATCACGTATTTAAGGCTAGTTAATTTTTAAAGTATAAAATAGTGTGTTTTATTTAAATTTAGTTAATCTTCAATTTTTCTACCTTATATTATTGGTTGATATTTGTATTATATGATACAAGTGATGAAGATGAAATTGGGATGAAAACCATAGTGGTAGCTGTTCTAAACTTTTTTCATGGATTATGCACTAAATCATGATTAGGCTCTAAGAAATCTTAAAAAGCTAATTTTCCCTATAGCCGCTGAATTTAAATGAATAAATTAATTTTCTTTTCTTAATAATTTCTTTTGTTTTTTTTTTTTGTTTGTTGTTTTAAAAATTTATCCAATCTTTTATATATTTATTAAAACTGAATAAAAAAAAAATTTTAAACTCCTTTTTTTAAGTAGTATTGTAATTATCTATTTTTATAGAATTTTGAGCTTTTTATAACTTTTAGAATTAAAGTATATTAAAAAGAGTTAATTAATGACAATTAATTGAGAGAAAAAAAAAAATTAAAGAGTTACTTATTAATTATTTTATTTAATTTAACTTGACAAATTAATTAAGAATACACATATTAATTATGAATAATCTATTATTTATAGATATTATCCATATATAAATTAGAATATATGTTATTTCAATTTGCATATTTATTATTATGATTTTTTTATATTATTATGTTTTATTTCAAGTTCTAAATATTATTTTTCGGAAAGTGTATGTTTCATATTTCATAATTATTTCTTATATTATATATGTTATTACATAATAATTTTTTAATATTAGTCATATTAGTTGAATCTTAGTTATGAGAATAATGTTAATCATATGATAAAAAGCTGAGTGGTTAAAATAAAAACCTATAATAGAAGTCTTATATGATTAAGAGTAAGCATTATGTTGAATCTATTTAATCCAAATCAAATTTAAGAAGTATCGAATTAATTAGACTTAAAATTTAAAAAATTGATAGGAACTGATTCACATAATTAATCAACCAAATCAAACTGATATTTTTATAAGGCTAATCGAATTAAATCGTATATTTTGATCTGATAATTAGATAAATAAAAAATATATAAATTTTAATATATATATATATATATATAATTTAGTCGGTTTGATTATTTTAAAATTTTGAAAATAAACTCTACCGAATTATAAAATTAATCAAATCGAATAAATCAAATTAAATTCGGTTTTATTCGATTTTCGATTATACTGATTTTTGCTCACTTCTATAAGTGATTATAAGATTCCCAATAAATTAAAAAGAAAATTCTAGCATACGATTATTCGATCAACTATACTATATGATAATATATGTTGGATAATAAAATAATAATATGTATCAAAAATAAATATTTTCAATATGAATATGCTAATATGAATGTATAGTCATATTAGAACGAATAAGATACATAATGAAAGTATTAGAAATAAAATAAAAATTACATCAATTGTTCCTAAGATGAGAAAATAGAGATTAAAATAGTTTGGACACTTGAAGATTTAGGAGGCTCAATGAGGAAGGTTGAGTACCTCGTGATACAAAAAAAAAAAAAAAAAGAAGAAATAAAGGGCTAAACCTAAACTAATTTGGAGAAAAATAATATAATATGATTTAAAAACATTATAATTATAAAAAGAGTATCCTAAGATCATTTAAAGTGAAAATAAAAAAATTTATATAATCACTTTAATTAATTTTGAAATTAAATCAATTAATTTTAAAATTAAACTTAAGTTGAGTTGAATTTAGTTGCGCGAACAACTAGAAAATATATTCCATAACTTCCTTTTATTTATTAAATATTATAACTAATAATTTAAAATTTTTATATTAATATAAAACATTGATGGAAATACTAGTTCATAAATCAATTAAGATAATAATAATTATTTATAAAAAATATACAATAATTTTACATTTATATATATTTTTAAATAATATTTAATATATTTACTTTTATATAATATAAAATAAAATTATATAATGAAAACTTTTACGTATGCAAATATCTCATCCTAATTATATGTCTTACTCTAATTAAAATACTTTCTATATAAAAAAAATTAATAAAAAAGATAATTAATTATAATAAAAAGAAAATAAAGTTTATTCTAAATAAGAATAAAAAAAAATTACATTAATTGTGATGTTAACATATTATTCCCATTATGAGGAATTTGCCTTCATTCTTCAGGCAAAGAGAATCTAGAATGTGAAATGCAAAAAATTCTACTTTTTAAATAAAAAAATAAAAGCAAAGTTTTATTGCTTCAGAAATTATTAAATAAAATAAAAATATATTTATTATACTCATAAAAAAATAAATTCATATATTTATATTTTTAATTTAATTATATATAAATTTATTTTAATATAAATAAAACGATGAGTATGTTGATGTGCAACATAATAATTTCTTTTATTTTTTTTTATCATAATAACAAGAAAACATGTCTTTGTTCTTAACTTGTTAAGATTGAAAATAAGAAATTAAATAGTTCGCGGGTTCACTTTTTTTCATGAGTTTCGCTGATAATTTTTTATTTAATTTATATTTTATAAATATTTTAATATTTGTAAATTATTATTAATAATATTTTATTAAATTTAAATAATTTTAAATATAATATAAAAAAATATATGAATTAATTTTATTATGTATGGATGATTTGAAAAATAATAAAAAGACATTATATATATATATATATATGAATTAATCTGTTTAAATTTTTAATTATGACCTGTTTGTATAAACTTAGCTTTCAAAAGAGTTATTACTTGAGACATTAATTTTTCTAAAACTTTTGAACTCATAGCCAATTGTGCAGGCAGACTAATAATATTAAAATAAAAAATTAAGCAAGAAATCAATAGCCAAGATAGACGCATGGGAAAAATTAAGCATACGAAAGGTCTTACATACAAGTTGGTTTTGTTACTTTATTAATCTCTTTTCAGCATTTGCATTATATAATTCAAATAAGATCTAATTTGACACAACTTATAAAAATAGCTTTTCATATAAAAAAAAAATTTAATTTTAAAAATAATATTTTCAAAAGTAATTAACTGTATATTTATATTTAGTAAAATACAATATAAAAGCTGCTTATAAACTAGTAATAGGTAGATTTATTATTATTAACAAAAATGAAGGATATTTTTATCCATTAATTTTTTAAAATCAGTTACGCGTTTAATTTAAAATTCAGCTATTTTGAAAAGTTTTAATTTCTAACTTATCCAAAAAGTTGAATTTTAGTTATCCAGATAATTGCTTTTATTAATTTTGATATTTACCAAACACTATAAACTGAGCCAAAATTAACTTTTCACCCAAAAAAACTATTTTTTTCCTTCTATAAACTATGCCAAACGGGCACTAAGTGTATTAACTTGGCCATTTTTTTCAGCTTAGGCATGTTTTTGCCCCCAATTAGCACAGAATTTTCATGCCTAATAAAGTAAGTCTGAACAATGTTCCAAAACAAAAAAACAGAATGCTGCGGATGATATGAACCTAAAATTCAAGCTATACCAAGCTAAAAAGAGGAAATGTGTGGGAAAATTACAACAAAACATTTAAAAAGGAAAAAAAAAATCGCACATGCGAATCTTCAATGGTCATGAGCGAGCGATTATACGTGTATAGATGAACTCATTCCATGTGTCAGGTAATCCAGGAAGACACCAATGGATACAATCAGCATAAGTTGCCGGATCGGCCTGCTGCTCTGGTGTTAGCATCTTGCCTTGCCGGATAGTATAGACTGAGGTATGTGCATCTTTTCTATATTCAGATAAAGTAGTGATATTGATAAAATGTACAGGCACTTTCATTGATTTTGCCACATTTGCTGCTATAACAAGTAGTCTACGGTCTGTGCCCACATTCAGATGCCTTGTCATATTGAGAACAGGAATTGTTTCTTTTGCACATTTTATCCCATCAGGATTGTACCAATCCAAACTCCTATCAATTTCAAAAAAAAAAAAAAAAAAAAAATTAAATAAATAAATAACCATTTCAAATACAACTACTAAAGATTATGTAGATAATTATAAATATGCCAAATCATGCTAATTAATAAGATTTTCAGAACCATACTGATTAAAAAATCGATGAAAACAGAAGGTCATATATTCGATCAAAATTGAATCGGTTAAACCGAAAATAAATCGGTATACATATATATGTATATATAATTTGACATTTATTATTTTGATCAAAACTAAACAAAAAATTAAACAAAATTAAAAAAAATTAAAAAAATTTAAAAAAAAATTAAAAAAAAATAATCCACTCGAACCGGAAAAACCAATTCGATTTGACTAATTAATAGGTTTTTTAATCGAGTTTGGGGGGACGAATTTTTAAAAACCGAACTATGCTTGATTTAATTCATAATTTTTCTGATTCGACTGACCGATCTGATCCGATTTTGACAATCATGCTAATTAGTACTAGCCACATAACCACTATCAACCACCTAGATTCACCTAATATACCTAATGACAGAAAGCTAATACAACTTTTAATAAGGCAATTAGAAAGTGATGTAACAGATTTTGGCAGAGATTAAGTGTGGTCAAGGATAATTATAATATTAAAACATATATAAATCATGTGATTAATTAAACAAATTAAAGAATTAATTAGGTCATTATGAGAAATTGAGATGTGAACATTACTTGATATGGAGAGGAGACATGCTACTAAAGAAGACTGTGGTACGATTAGTATCAACATTTTCATCTACCCACTTAGACCATGTATTCAATACTCTCTGATAAGCAACTGGCCTTTCGATCTCATCATACTCTGTAGCCCCTTTATCGAACGATCCACGTCTGTTCCATCAAGAAAATAATGAATAAATCAAACTCATAATTTGTCAGAAAAAGCCCTAATTACTCATGGAATTAATCAATTAATTAGAAGATTATATAATACTTACAGAATTTTCATAGTCGCAGTGTTCATCCACCAAATGTAAGTGTTAAAAATCAAGTAATCAGCATTTTTCCAATTAACACCATGCTTATTGATTGATTCTGGCATGATTATCCTGTTCAAGATACTGTGCTTGTTTGGATCATCAGAATTTGATTCCACTAAAAATGGGGCCCAATAGAACTCTATTGTGGCATTATAATCCTAAAAAACCAAAAAAAAATCAACCAATAAATATTAAAATCAAGGTCCATAGGGAGGAAATTTGTAAATTAATTTTAAATGGATAAAAAAAAAATTTCGTATAAAAAATTAAATTTAAATGAGTCAGATAATTTTTTTTTATAAATTAATAATTTTTTTTTTAAACCTGAATCATAACATCACTCCGCCCATGAAAATTCACACACACACACACACACACACACACATATATATATATATATATATATATATACTTGTATTACTTATAATTATTTATTTATTTCATTTGAAGGAAGTCTACAAAATATTCATACAATATGCCATGTAATTAAAAAATAAAATAAAATGTCAAGTAAATTATATATATTATTGCATGGCCAACCATAGTCTTTGTTAGATTAGGTAGAATTGGCATACAATTATTTTCATTTTACCTATTAATACATTTCTTCTCATAACATATAAACTTTAAATAATTTTATAAAATATCCATTTGAAAGTATCTTCTTCAACAACTAGTAAAAACTTAAGAATTTGGCAAAAATTAGACTAATCAAATCCCTAATCCAATGTATTAATTACTCAAAAGAAAAGCTAGAAAAGGTAAATATCCTTTAATTTCTTGATCATTAAATTTTATAATTAATAGTGATTAAGTGCAAGCAAAGATACTTGAGTATTAGATAAATTTTGTATAAAAAGATTTGGGGAAAGGTAATTAGCAAGGTAATTAACAAGGATAATGACATTGCAACTATCATAAGCCAAAGCAGAAACAGAGGAAAAAATTAAAAATTAAGTACCTCCATTGTGAAAATAGCAAAAGAACCTTCCTTCCTCCATGTCTTCCTACCAGCAGGAATTGCAGAATTAACCAAACAAATCATTGATTCCCATTGATTTCTATTTAATGAATCTCCAACAAACATAAGCCTTTTGTTCCTTAGCTTTTTTAGCATTAGCTTTGGATTGTACCTTTTTAAAACACATAAAAACAAAAAATTAATTAAAACCCAATTCAAGAAAATACACAAACATATATAAAAAGAAAATATTGGAACTTTTAACATACTTTGGTAAAGAACAGTCTCTTGGCTGCCATCTCCAATTCTGATACAGAGAATCTTTTCTGCCATTTCTAAGACAAGTCACTTGAGCTGTAAGGAACTCACATTCATCTTCTTTATACAAAGGCCTTGTCTCATTGTCAAAAACCCATTGCCCTTTAAACAGATCACATTCTTCAGGTGGCAATTCAATGTCCTCTTCTTCATCATCTTCATCGATTACTGGCAATTCAATCTTCCGTTCATCTTCTGTACTAGTAGCAATAATGGATTTGGCGGGATTGTCATCAGATTCTTGATTATGGGTTTCTTGATCTTCAGGTTCTTCAAGAGAAGTTCTTGAACTAAAAGAAGAAACAGAGGTTTCTTGGTCATTCTTGATAGTTTCTTGAACTGGGTTTTCTTGTTCTTGAATTTCTTGAGATTTAGGCCAGGAAAATGGGAATTCAGCCATAGATTTAACATCCTCATTGTACATAAAAACCCCAAAAAGAAAAACAGAGAAAACCACAACAAAAACAGAGAGATTGTTGCTTTTCTTGTGCTTCATGGCTGCAGTTACAGAGGAAAACAGAGGGCTTGTTTTTCTCCTTGATGGCTGCATGAGACAAGTAATTGAGATGAGTGAAGAGAAGGAGAGACATGGAAATATAAAAGAACGACATTAAGCGAGAGAGAGAGAGAGAAAATTACAATGAAATTAAGGTCTTTTTTTTTTTTTTTTAATTTTTTTGTGTGAGAGTTAGTTTCAAATTGGGATTTGGTGAGATGGGTTTTTCTTCAAGAAACTGCAGGATTAGACTTTCTGGCGGAGGGAGAGTTGTCTCTCTCAATTTTTTATTTTTTCTTTATTTCATAATTCTTTTAAAAAAAATTTAACTACTTTCCTTTAGATCTCTTATATGCTAACAGTGTTATAGAGAGAGAGAGGAGTGATTTCAAAGTTTTAGTGTCTAGTTAGTCTTAATCTAAGAAAATTTTAGGACAAAAAGGAGGGCGTATTTGATAATATAAGGGATATAAGCTAGACCAAAGGTTATTTTCTTCTAGACTTTTGGTACCCAAAATTTGGGCATTTGAATCAACCTCTAATGCATGTTGGTCAAATGGTTAAGAGTGTATCTTAGATAGGTACATAAGAAAAAGGGGCCCATTTGAAAAAAAAAAAATTATAGTATTCTTCACAACTAATAAATTAGTTTTAACACATGCAATTTGTTTCTTTTTTTGTGGTTGAAATTATTTTCATTTTATTTAATGTAATTTGTTCAATAGGATGAATTAACCATTAGGGTATCATGATTAAATTAGTTAATACATCAAATATTTTCATTAATTAATTAATTTAACTACATTTTTTTTCCTGAAATCAAAAGAATTATAATACTTAATAATGGAATGATTTTATTTATTTATTTGGCTCTAATTAAGGTTTGTAATTTTCATATCCCTTAAAAAAATAATTTTAATATTACAAAGTTAAAATTTATTCACTAAAAATTTTAATTTTTTAATATTACTAATTGCTAACTGCAAATAATTAATCACAGTTGTTATTATGGGTGAAAATATAATAAATATGATAAAAGTTTGTCAAAAGATTCAAAACTCACCTAATCATCACTTCAAATGTCAATGTTTAAAGTTGGTGCAAATTAATGATCTTTCTTATGATAAGCACTAAACCTTGAAGCTTCTATACTCTGCATTACCCATTTGATGAAGAGCATGTTATGTAATCTTTCTTTATCCCCAACAACTACGAAAGTAGATGATCAGTTTGATGCATTACTAAGGCTCTTTTATTAAGGATGGTTATTTTTATTAGAGGGAGCCAATTAATAAACCCATTTCCAAATCATTAGTAACTTTGTGTTTGAGAAAAGTAAAGCCTAAGAAAACCCTTTATTTATTTTATTTATGTAGTAGTGAGTACACCAACATTATCATACTGCTATGTACTTTGCTCACTTTCACTTCTTTTGGTTGCTACATCCCTTTTTTTACAAGTTACGGCAACTATACATATTACATAAACCTCCACACCAAGCTTTCCTTCAAGAGAGACTTTCACATAGAGATGTTAATTAGAGTCTTTTTCTGATTCTTTATGGCTACCCATTTCTCCATATGTTATAATCTATTAATTGGACGGAATTTAGAGTGTATTTGCTATTAAGATTCCACCTTTTAAATATAAAATAGTAATAATAATAATTATAATTTGCGATCTTTGTTTAAATATTTAACTAAATCAACCCTTAATGTAAATGCATTTTGATTAATAACATGGATTAATCTTCATAGATGAAGTTTAAGATCAGAAACAAAGTAAAAAGTAGTAACAGGTTATTAGAATTTTAGAAATGAAATACATGAATTAACATAGAAGCTGAATGTTTATTTATATACAGAATCAAAGGAGGAGAGAGAAAAAAAAGAAATTAATTATGCTGAGCTTGCCTAACAATCTAACAGAATTTGCTAACAAATTTTTGATTAACAATTAATAACTTTAAGTGAAATGGTGAGTTTTGCTTTTAGTGAAATGGTGAGTTTTGCTTGCTGATGACTTAGTTTGGTTGTTTAGCAAAACGGTACGCACTGTCTATTAATAAAACAGTGTGCTTTGCTTCGAATAATTTAGATACGTTAACATTTCCCCTCAATATGAACTTTAGTGATAATCAACCAACTTCCTCTCGGACAGTAGAACACAGTATGTAGGGGGCTGGAAGAGCTTTGGTAAAAATGTCTGCAAGTTGGTGGTGTATGGAGACATGAGTTATAGAAATGCAGCTTTTCTTGAGCTGATCACGCACCACATAGCAATTAATGTCAAGGTAATCTATTCTTTCATGGAAGACTTGATTGTCATATGAAAGAGAAATAGGAAGTGTGAACTTGTAATTTCACACCTCTGAAAGTTAGGCGGACTCATATCCGACCCGACAGAACTCGCTGCGCTTGAAAAGGACCAAAAACAAACAAGAAAAGAAGGTGCCCACACCAATGCTAGGCTGAGCCGCCACCAGTAAGAGCTAGTGATGCCGCCAGTGGCACAACCAGGGTCGCCAGCTTCAAGCCAAAATGCTGCCACCCTTCATCCATTCTACCGCCCCATGTGTCTAGCGGTACTGCCAAAGCTGTCGTGCGATAATCCTCTCTCCTCCAATAATTTTTGATAATTTTGTCCTTGGGTGGTCTATAAATACCTCCTCTCCTTCATTTGTCCACACACGTTGCTTTGTTGAGTTGAATTTTCCTTAGCAAAACACTCTCTTCTCCCTCCAAGCAATATTTTCTCACACAAGTGGTTTAAATCTTTTTTTGCATAAACTAATTTCTTTAATTATCTTTGAATTAAAGAAATCAAAGGCCAACATTGGCCAATAAGCCCTCAATTAATTCTTTTTTTAATTAATTTAGCAAGACAAGTGTCCGTACCTAATCTCAAAAAATCGAAAGGTGAAACTCTGGTCCGGAAAAAAATCCAACCATCGCCTACTTGCAAAGCTCAAAGGAAGGTATAATCAAACTTTCCAAATCAGACTTTTTATCATGAATTGGATTATGGATCAGATCTAAAATCGACTCTTGAATTGACTAAAGTCAACTTTATTTTCAGACCAAACTTGAAATCTCTTCGCAAGAAGGGTGAACTACGCTGATTTTAATTCACATTTAAAGGGATATGTAGGCATGTTTCTACATGAAGCATCAAATCCAAAAAATCTAAAAATATTTTCTCCACCCTGTTCTTGCTTTTTCTCCCCATTTTCTTGTTTTTGTTCCCCATTTTCTTCCTTTTGCTCACCCCTTTTCTTGTTTTTGCTCTTTTTTGGAGAATTTATGATTAACCTAGAACCCATAAGGGTTAGAGTTAATATCTCCAATTAGGGCGATATTGAGAAATATGTGATTAATCTAGAACCCATAAAAACTAGAGTTAATATCCTCAACTCTAAATTATGTAAACTGATTTAATATCTTTATTGTTTTAAATTTATGATTTACTTACTGTCTTGCATCCATATAAATGCTATCCATTAAATGTCATGCAATTGTACTGATCATATTTTAAGTCAAAATTAATTAAAAAGGTCAAGTCCAATTTTCTTAAACTGAAACCTAGACCCTGAATCCAACTCGATTTGAAGGTCTAGTGATTTTATCCTTGTGCTTACAATTGGAGTTAAGTTTTAGATTTTTACCTTATATCTCACATTAAAAAAATAAAAATAAGGTGGAAACTCCCCGAAACAGATTTCAAAACCCAAATGATTTCAAAACAGAAAAAATGATAAACAAAAAATTAATCACAACCAATCTTTCAAAATAGAAAAAGCGACAGCTGCTCACGTATGGAACCAACTCCTAAACGAGCCTTTCGATTCCTCGAGCGGACCAAACGAAGTATTTGGGTGAGGCTTCATAGTTGGTGACTCCACTAGGGATTTGTCTTTTTTTTTTTTTTAATGAAAAAGAGGACTACTAACTAGTGGCACCAAGGCACCAACTTTTTCTTGTCTACTTTGAGTGCAACGAGTTTCGTCAGGTCTAGTATGAGTCCGCCTAATTTTCGAGGGTGTGAAATTACGATTTCAGAGGAATATGTAATGAAATTTGGAAATCTTAGAGCAAATAAGATATCCATTGCAACTCACAAACTGCCGTTACCATACTCTAGTATTCTACTTCAACTAAGGACCAAGAAATAGTTATTTGCTTCTTAGTTTTCCAAGATATGAGTGAATATCCTAGAAAGATGTAGAAACTAGTGACAGATTTGTGAGTATCAGGGCATAATTCCCAATCTACATCGCATAATACATATAATTGAAGATTACTTTGTATAGGAATGAACACACCTTTTGTTGGATATCCTTTTAAGTTTCTTAGTAAGTGGAGTCCAACATACTAATGAGGTATCTGAGGAGAATTAACATATTGGCTTAATTGTTGAACAATAAAGGTGATGTCTGGCCTTGTAAGATTTAAGTATAAAAGCTTTACAATTAATCTGCGATACTTATCAGATTCTGGAAAGGATTCTCCTCCTGAGGCAATAAGCTTAAGTTTCTTTATCAAATGTGTTAATGTTGGTTTAGCTCCAATTAACTCTGTTTCAGTAAGAATATCCAGTATATACTTTCATTGATTAATATAAGTACCAAAAAAGACCTAGCTATTTCAATTCCAATGAAGTATCTTGCATAACCAAGGTCCTTAATTGTGAAAATAACATCTAAATACTTCTTAACAGTAGTGATAAGTGCTTCATTAGGGCTTATGATTAACACCTCATCAACATACACTAATTGGGCAAGAAAACAATCACCTGTACCTTTAGTGAACAAGCAATAGCCATGATTAGATTGTGTAAAACCATAGGAAGCCAATTTTACAGTGAACTCTATGTTTCACTACTTTGATACTTGTTTTAAATAATAAAGTGACTTCTTCAATCTGTATAATTAGCTTGACATTGCTTTGAAATATCTTGTTGGAGGACTAAGATATACTTCTTCATCAAGGAATCTATGTAGAAAGCATTTATTGATGTCTAATTAGTGGATGGGCCAATTGAAAACTATAACAAGTGTAAGAAATAATCTGATTGCAACTAATTTGGCCACTGTGGAAAAACTTTATGTGAAATCCAGACCTTCAACTTGGTTACAACACTTGGCTACTAGCCTTGCTTTATACCTTTCTATTGACCCTTCTTGTTTAAACTTCAATTTGTATACCTATTTATTGCCAATTGACTTCTTTCCAGCAAGTAAATAAGTAAGCTCCTACGTGTTATTAGCTTCTAAAGCTATAATTTCTTTATTCATGGCCTTTTACTAATTAGGGTTAAGATTGGCTAGATCATATGTTCTAGGTTCTTGAATTTTTTGATACATTAGCTAAGAAATCAGCATATGAATTATAAAAAATAGAAGAAATGATAAAAGAATAAGCTTTTAGAGTATATTGAGTCCATTGACCTGTTTTAAATTATGAGATATGACAATAGACAATGTAGGAGGAATCTCAATATCTGAGACAAAGTCATTTAGCCAATGAGGATTTGTTTTGTTCCTGGTGTTTGTCTGAGAGGCAAGATAGGTTGAGTTTGATCAGGTTGAGAAGTATGGTTACTAGTATTAGGTAAAATGGAACTATAAGGAAGTGATTAAGAAGTAGTTGTATAGGTACTGGTACTGGTATTTGGTATAACAGATAGAGATGCAGTAGTTTCTGCAATAATATCTCTTAGACCTTAGGGTCTTTATCATACTTATTTTGATGGTTTCAAACACTAAATCAATAGACTAATGAGTTTGTTTGATTATGTGCAAGAATTTCTCTGAAGTATTGCAGGATGTTGCTTAGTCGTGGGCGCGACACTAGGAATAAGCTTGGTCACAGATGCGACAAAATCAGTCACAGTCTTGAAAAGCTTCAGGTCGCTAGCGCCACACTTTCCAGTCGTGGGTGCGAAATTAATTTGAGAATTCTAAAAACATCCAGTAGCTTCAAGGTAAACAGTGTCCCTCCAGTAGCAGGCGCGACACAAGGTAGTCACGGGTGCGACTAAGTGAAGTCACGGGTGTGACAAAATTATTCGCGGACGTGAAATTAAAATCAAAATATCTCAAAACATCCAGTAGCTTCAAGATGAATAGTGACTTTCAGTAGCGTGAGTCGCGCAAGATGAATAGTGACTTTCAGTAGCGCAAGTCGCGGGTGCGACTCACTTGTAAACTAGCCGTTGGAACGAAATTTCAGGTACATTTATTGAGGGAAAATGAGTCAAAACGGCTCTTTCTTCAACCAAGACTATAAATATGAGTTGATTTGTATTAAATGAGTGTAGAACAACCTTAAACAAGTTCATAAGTTATTTATTGAAAGATCATTCATATTTATTGTGCAAAAATCAGTATATGCTTGCATTTATTGTAAATCTTCAAGGTTATAGAAGATCATTGTTTATAAGAGAGTGTGGTAGAAAAGGAAATTCTTTCTTCTCATCTCTTGTTAATCTTTTGGGTTGTGTGTAAGCCTAGTTTGAGAAAAACACATTGTAAAAAGTTAAAGTGTGAACCAAAACACTTAGGTTTGATCTTGAACCTGTAAAAGGATCAAAGATAGTGAAATACTCAAGTGTGATATTGAGGAGTGGACGTAGGCTCGTTTTGGCTGAACCACTATAAATCTTTGTGTTGATTTTCTTCTTCTCTTTCTTCTTCATATTTTTAAGAGTTAATTATAATGACACCCCTGTATTTTTTCATATTATACTAATACGTCCCTTTATTTTTAAAATTATACTATAATACCTCTGCATTTTGCTTTCATTAAAATTTGAGGTCCTTCTGTTAAAAAATCCATTAAATCGATATAAAAAGTCCATAATACCCTCATTTTCATTTTAATTTTCACTCTCATACCACTTCTTTAATTTCATTCACATTCCAATCTTTAATTTTACTCACTTCCCAACTGGTACCGCCGTCGTCGCCACCACTACCATTGTCCACTACCACTGTCCACCACCACTATCTACCATCACCGCCATTATCCACCGTAATTTCATAGAGTCATTCGGTTTGAATGCTACATGAAGAACATAAGCCATATGAAGGAATGGGAAAAAGACCTCCGCTATGATTCAATCTCGAAAGAGTGAAGATCATGATTTGATGTTGTTCCAATCTCTCTCATCTCATAATCCAATTCACCGTTGATCATTGATTCCCTTACTTTCGGGCAATGATTCTGATTCTTCTTTGCTTGCCCACTCTATTTTCCATGGATTCTTATTAGTTAAAGGGACCTAGCTAGTTCCCAATGAACTAGCAGAGGACACATCAATAGCTGCAGACGTAGAGGAATGAATTCTAGAACTAGTGGGAGTACTTTGCCAAGAGAAAGAGTAGTGAAAGAATTTAGAGATAGCCAGGAATTTATAGTCAGGTCCTTTAGGGCCAGGTATTCCTTATTATAAATAGCACGCACAGGAAAGAGAGAAGACTGTACCCTGCCGAATCTCTTGACTTCATCGCTTCGGCCCTTTCAAATATAAAGTAAAGAAACTTGCTCCTGGTACCATTAAGAAACAGCAAACAATAATTTTTTTTAAAAAAAATGATCCCAATCGATTTCGCTGTTTTAGATTTCTCTCTTTTACTTTAGTAGTAGGGCATGCAAAAAAGAAAAAGGCGTAACTGCTGTTGTCGACTGGGAACGAATGCTTAGCTCTGAGGCTGAGGAAACCCCTTCCATTTCTTTTACAGAAGACGGTGCTTGCTATAGAAAACCTTCTTTGAGGAAGAAGCCCGGTGGTGTCTAAACTCTCAGAGAATACCAGGGGAGATCCACTCTTGTTCAAACAAGAATGGTCGTAACTAAGCCTAAATAAAGGCGAGAAACGAAGGAACAACGTAGCTCTACTAATACTGATAAGTGGAGGATTGAGGAGATATTCATTAAACCAAAAGCCAACCAAAGAATCGGAATCGATACAGTCGACTGTCAAGGTACCGAGACCAAGACAGTCATTAAAGTAGTAAGAGTCGAACCAACCAGAGAGAGATTGCTTTTATCACAGACCAGAAAGCCAGGAATTGCTTCTATCACAGATCAGAGAGATTGCTTTCGAAGCCTCTTTGTACTCACTCCCTTAAGGGTTAATTAAGCTGTGCGAGGAAGATGAAAAGTAAATATATGCCACTAGCTCCAGTCTCACAGCTATTGATTAACTTCTTTCACCAGCTCCTAATTGAAAAATTACCCAATCTTTCACAACAACCGATTTGAAAAGAATCGATTTTGATTCAATTCCAACAAACCTTCCACCAGGAAAGAGCCAAGCCAAAGAAAAGAGCTTCCTCTAACACAACCGATTTTCTTCCTGATATCCGTGGGTGTGGCTATCTTAACTATTGATTCAACGAATCTTCACCTACTCCCAGTTTTCAAGGTCGCGAGAGAGAAGGATTACTTCGACTGAGCCTGAATCACCACTCGCTCCACCTGAATCAGTATGCTTCAGAATACTGACCCAATCTCGATTTTGAAGTCCAGACATCACAACTAAAATAGCATGCGAATGATCTTGCAATCCGACTTTTTCTCTTCGCTGATGTGGTAGAACAAAAAGAAGAAGGTGAAATTACTGGAATTAATGGAATTAAAGAACAGAAAGAAAAAAAAAAGATGAAATTTATGGGGAATAATTAAAGGAAGGGCTACTTTGGACATTATAAAAAAAAATTATTGAAAAGTTGACTTTTATGGGGTTGACTGACGGAAAAGGAAACGGAAGGACGTATTTATTTAACGGAAGTAAAATGAAGGGGTATTTTAGTATAATTTTGAAAATAGAGGGACGTATTAGTGTAATATGAAAAAATGCAGGGGTGTCATTATAATTAACCCTATATTGAATTGGTCATTATTTTATAAGACAACCAATTCACCCCCTCCCTCTTGATTGCCAAAGGGACTAACAATTGGTATCAGAGCTTGTCTCCACTCTTTCTAAAAGATTTAATCATCTTGGAGCAAAGATCAAATGGCAACACAAGTATTAAACATTCTTGAAGGAGGGTCAACAATGAGACCACCATTCTTCGATGGCACCGACTATCCCTATTAGAAAAATAGGATGGAAATTTTTATGGATAGCTATGGAATCGACTTATGGGATATAGTAGAAGAAGGGCATGGAGTTCCCACTATAATTATAGATGCCATCCAAGTCAAAAAGCCAAAAAGTGAATGGACCACCACCGAAAAGAAAGCAAATGGAAGAAATCGCAAAACAATAAATACTCTCTATTGTGCTCTTAGTATAGAGGAGTATGGCAAGATATCTCATTGCATCTCGGCAAAATAAATTTGGGATACTCTTCAAACCACTCATGAAGGGATAAGTCAAGTCAAAGGTAAAAAAATTCAATTTTTCACTCATGACTATGAACTTTTTAAAATGCTACCTAATGAAAAAATTTCAGAAATGTATAACTATCTTATGGTTATTGTTAATGGAATGAGAAAGTTGGGAAAGTCTTACTTTATAAAGGATATAAACTGCAAAATATTAAGAGTTCTTCTTAAGAAGGATTGGGAGGCAAGAGTAGCTTCAATCGAAGAAGCAAACAACTTGAGCTCTTTTCGAACTGATAATCTATTGGGTAAGCTTCTAACTCATGAGATCACTTTATCTCAAGAGAAAATTGATGAAAAAACCGAAGAAACAAACAAAGGGCTTGCTCTTATTGCTTCAAAAGAATCTACATCAAATGGAAGTGACATAGAAGAGGGTGATGATGAAAAAATGGCTCTTCTTACAAAAAGAATAAGAAATCTTATTCTTAGAAAGAATAAGAACAATAAGCCCTATGAGAAATATGATCGGCAAGAGAGGCCAAGAAGCAATCAAATCAAATGTTATGAATGTGATAAAGTTGGACATATTAAGTCTGAATGTCCCAAGCTGAAGAATAAAATGAATTTTAAGAAGAAAGCCCTAGCAACAACTTGGGATGACTCGAGTGATTCGGATGATAATGAAGAAACCAAGGAAGAGGTTGCAAATCTATGCTTCATGGCAATTGATGAGGATACTTCTTCTAGCGAGATAAGTAATTCAGACTTTACTTTTTATGATGATGATGATGATATAAAAATAATGGAGACTTTACTTTCAAAGTATCATAAGTTGCAAAACAAATATGATAATTTGAAAGAATTGTCAAATAAATTAGATTATTCTTGTGAAAACTATAAGGAGGAAATAGTTAAATTAAATGCTTGTAAATGTGATTTGGAGAAAACTATTACTCTAAAAACTCACGAGATTGATTCTATCTCAAAGGAAAATAAAATTTTGAAAAACAAATTGCTTTCATTTGATGATTGCTTGTCAAAATTTTCAAAAGGAAAAGAAAAACTTGTTCACATTCTTGAGTCTCAAAAATGTCTAACCATCAAGTATTGACTTGGTTTCAATGGAAGTAATATGTCTTCTATTTCCAAAACCACATTTGTTAAAGCATCTAATCCATCACATAAACCTTGTATTTCTCCATCTAAAGTGCATAAAAATATCATACATGCACATAAGAATCAATATCATTCAAGATCGAATCATTTAACTAAAATAAAATGTCATTATTATGGAAAAACCGGTCATACAAATTTCAAATGCTATATTAGAAAAATGCATCTAGGATACATAAATGATACTAATCCTAAAGGACCCAAAGTATTTGGGTACCTAAGAATGGTTATACTCTTAAATGTAGGTGTGCTTGAAATCTACCAAGATTGAAAACTTTTGGTACTTAGATAGTGGATGCTCAAGACACATGATCGGGAAAGCTATCTTGCTCTCCAATATTGAAGATAAATCGGGAGGCAAGGTAACGTTTGGCAATAATAGCAAAGGTAAAATCGTTGGCTTTGGCTAAGTTGGTAAGTCAAATAAACCCTTTCTTAATCATGCACTCCTTGTTAATGGACTTAAGCATAATCTTGTTAGTGTTAGTCAATTATGTGATATAGGAAACAAGATCATCTTTACCTCCAAGAAATATTATGTTAAACGCTTGAAGGATAAGAAAATCTTGTTCATTGGTCATAGAATTAGAGATGTAAACATGATTGATATAAATGAAATGTTTAAGGATGAAAATTGCATGATTTCTCTTCATAATGACTCTTAGCTATGGCATAGAAGACTAGGACATATTGGCATGGAACATGACCTAGTTATAGGACTCCCAAAGATCAAATTTCACAAGGATAAACTTTGTGATGCATTTTAAATGGGAAAACAAATCAAAAGTTCTTTTAAGGCTAAGAACCAAGTTTCTTCATCTAGGCCTCTTAAACTTTTGCATATGGATCTTTTTGGACTTGTTCAACCTCAAGTTTGGGGAGTAAAAAATATGCATTTGTTATTGTTGATGATTACTCTAGATTCACTTCGGTTCTATTTCTAGCTCATAAAGATGGAAGTTTTAAATAATTTAAAATCTTTTCAAAACGTGTACAAAATGAAAAAGGTTTTTGTATCACATCTCTTAGAAGTGATCATGGTAGAGAATTTGCAAATAAGAATTTCAAAATGTTTTGTGATGAGTGTGATATCTCTCACAACTTCTTTTCTCCTAGAACTCCTCAACAAAATAGGGTAGTAGAAAGGAAAAATGACACATTGATTGATATGACTAGAACAATACTAAATGAGTATTCGTTGCCTAAGTATTTTTGGGCGAAAGCCATCAATTGTGCATGTTATATTTTAAATAGACTTATTATAAGACCTATTTTAAACAAAACTCCTTATGAGCTATGGAATAGTAGAAAATCAAGGATCTCATATCTAAGAGTATTTGGCTGCAAATGCTTCATATTAAATACCAAGGATAATCTTAGAAAATTTGATTTCAAAACCGACATTGATATATTTTTTGGATATTCTACTTCTAGTAAAGCATATAAAGTTTTTAATAAAAGAACACTAGTAGTTGAAGAGTCTATACATATGACATTTGATGAATTAAACCCTTTTGAAACCAAAAAATTTGACTTAGATGAAGTAACTAATATTTTTGAAAATACTCATTTGAATGATTTATCTTTTTTCATTGACAATCATGTTGACTCATCCAAAGAAATTAATGAAAGTTTTGAGAATCAACCTATTGATCTTGAGACCCCTCAAAGTGTAAATGAACTTCAAAGAGATTGGAAATTCACAAAGGATCATCCCAAAGATTTGATCATTGGAGAACCATCTAAAGGAGTCACCACTAGATCTTCAATTAAGGAGATAGTTAATAACCTTGCATTCATCTCTAAAATAAAACCTAAGAACATCAAAGAAGCTTTAGATGATGAGAGTTGGGTAGATGCCATGCAAAAGGAGTTGAATCAATTTGAAAGAAACGGGGTTTGGACCTAAGTTTCTAGACCCTTAATTCAACCAAGTTTAATTGCTTAGTATCACGATTGGTTGCGGGCGTGACAATTGTTAGTTGCGGGTGCTACTTGGTAAAATTCAAATTTATTTTTTTTCAAAGTCAAAAGATAAGTGCAAGTCGCGGGCGCGACTCATCTGTAAACTAGCCGTTGAAGCGAAATTTCAGATGCATTTATTGAGGGAAAATGAGTCAATACAACTCTTTCTTTAACCAAGACTATAAATATGAGTTGATTTGTATTAAATGAGTGTAAAACAACCTTAAACAAGTTCATAAGTCATTTATTGAAAGATCATTCATATTTATTGTGCAAAAATTGACTGTTTGACAAAATAAAAAATTAATCACAAATTAAAATAGCGGAAGCAAATAAACCAATTCAACAATGAATGTATATACATGAATAAATGAGTAAAATATAAAGAGTGTAGGGAAGAGAGAATCAAATACAAGATTTATAGTGGTTCGGCCAACCCTTGCCTACGTCCACTCCTCAAGATCACACTTGAGTATTTTACTCCGATCCTTCTATGGGTGCAAGATCAAACCTAAGTGTTTTATGGGTTCACACTCGAACCTTTACAAGTGTTTTCAAGGCTCACACTAAAACCTTTACAAGTGTTTTCTATGGTTCACACTAAAAACCAATAGAATTACAAAAGAAGAAGAGAAAGAATTTCCCTACAGTTTAACCAACTCTCAAATAATCAATGAGTCTTAATGAACTCAAGGATTTTACAATTTAAAACTCATAAATTGATGCTTTATAAATATAAGCTCTCTAAGCCATATACAAGAATGATTTTGATGCAAAATCTTAATTCAATGATTTCAATTGTTGTTCTCTTGTTTTTTAACCTTCTTAAGCTTCAAAACAACTTGTATTTATAGCCCAACATCAAATATGACCGTTAGGATTCAAAATATAGTTATTAGAACCATTTTCAACGGCTAGTTTTGCTGTCAGAATCATAGCAGTCGCGGCCGCTACACCTGAGTCGCGCCCGCGACAAAAACAACATTTTGCTACTGGACCTTTTTGAAGAAATGTCGCGCCCGCGACTTTTGGTGTCGCATCCGCGATTTATTTTCTTCATATCTCAAGTTATACAACTCCAAATCATGCATCGTTTTTTTGTTAGAAACTTTGAGATGTCTACTACAACTTTATAGTTTAACTCAACTATAAAATAATCCATATTTATCTCCTAAAAAATCATAATATTTTCCTGCTCAAATTTAAAAGACAGTTTGAGCATGCTTCACTAATTCTTCAATTTCACCTTCTATAGAGCTCGAAATCACTTGATTCTTTTTCCATATGAAACTAGACATATAGAGATTTAATCATATGAAATTTCATGTTCAAATTCTTCTTCTATAATTCCCAAAAATATTTTTAAGTTGTCCCATCTACTATATCCTAGTCTGGTAGCTTGAGCATAATTCATTCAAAAATTTATATTTTCATTTTTTAATGTCCAATGCTCAATCCAATTTTTGTTCCTAAAATTAGACATCCATATATTTTTATCCATATATAGTTTGTCCTAATAAATTATCCTAATTTATACAGAATTTAATATCACTCCAGACTATGTGAAAATCTGTCAATTTTTCAGGGTCGTGCCTTTGAATTTCACTAGTTGCGGCTGCGACTGTCCTTATCGCACCCGCTACTTTTATATCACTGTTCACCTTAAGGCTACTAGAACTTTTGAAGATATTTTGAATTTAATTTCACGCCTGCGACTGGAGAGACACTGTTCATTTTTAGCTTCTGTGAGATTTTAGAAATTCTCAAATTAATTTCGCGCCCGCGACCATAAACTTTTCAAGGCTGCGACTAATTTTATCGCACCTGTGATGAAACTTGTTCCTAGCATCGCACTCGCGACTACAGGTGGTCGCGCCCGTGACACACTGAAATTCAACAACTTTGAATTGTCTTCTTACACTTCTCCAAATATGCTCCCCCTAAGCATGTGCACTCAACGACTTCTCTTTAAATGTCATTCAAGTCATTTTGAATGTGTTAACCTATAATTAAGCAATGGTCATGATTTCTCATGCCTTAACTAACTCAAACAAAATGTTAGCTCAAATAACACATTTATATTGTTTTGTTATTATTAAAATCAACATCAAGCTCAAGAGGGCTAACAATTATTTTATAAGACAATCAATTCACCCCACCCCCCCCCCCCCTGGTTGCTAAAGGGACTAACAATATATTGAGGACTATCAATGTTAAATGTATGATTAGAATAATGAGCGGATTGGCCATTTATGGAAGAATGAGTGAATTAATTGTTAGAAGGTTTAAATTGCAAATTTGGCATAGGTAATGGTAAGGTATTATTTTATTTCAGGTGATGTAATGAAAGCATAGAGAAAAATATGCTCACAAAAAACAACATCCCTAGAGACAAAAGTGGTGTGGGTTTGAGAGCTTACATACCTTTTTGCCCCACTACATATCCAATAAAAATTAACTTGAATGCTCTGAATTTAAACTTGTCTTTTATGGGATTGGTGTTAGTTGCATAACATAAACAACCAAAGGTTTTAATGAGGTTATAAGAAGGCCTATAGTCATTTAGCAATTTATAAGGTGTGTTCCAATTCAAAGTACCATAAGGCAATTTGTTTATGATATATGTAGTAGTAAGAACTGAGCCACCCCAGAATTTCTTTGGTAAATTTGATTGGAACACAAGGGTTCTAACAGTTTAGAGTAAGTGTTAATGCTTTCTTTTAACCACTTCATTTTGCTAGGATATATATGGATAGCTACTTTGATGGAGAATGCCATTATTGGCATGTAAAGTTAATAAACTCAGTGTTATTATCACTTTTAATAGCCTTAGTCTTAGTTTTCTTGGGTTTGAATCGTTTGGATATATATGGTTAAAATAGAAGAAGTTTGGGTATTACGATGAAGGAAATAAGTCTAGGTAGTGTTACTAAAATTATCAACTAGGGTTAAAAACAGTGGGCACCAATTATAGAAGCTTATTTATAGGGTCCCTATAGATCAATGTGTACTAGATAAAAAGGTTTTAAGGTTTTTCTAGTGCTTTGAGGAAAGGGTAGTTTGTGCTGTTTAGAAATTGAGAAAACCTCATAATGATCATCAAGTTTAGAGGAATCAAAACCTATGCAATAATATGTTTCAAAACTAAACTAGAACAATATCCAAGTCTGTAATGTCATATCACTTAGTTATACAATGAGCCATAATTAACACCATTATTATTTGAATTGGGAATTGCAATACAATAGTTCAAAGTTTTAGAAATAGTTAAGGTACATTTAGTACCATTACAGGTAAACACTTTTAAAGGAATGCAATATTTACAGATGAAATACTGAATGTGAGACTTATCAAAACTATATTTGTCTAACTTACATAGGTTTCCTTATACCTTGCCTATTATACATATCTCCTTAGTCAATTGGTCCTAGAAAATACAAAAGGTTGGATAAAAAATCATTATAGAATTAGTGTTCTCAAGATATTTTCTCACAAATAGAAGATTGAACTTAAAACTTAAAATGTAAAGAATTTATACTAAAACTAATTTTTTATTCAGAACAACATCACTAATATGATTAAGAGGGTGTTTGGATAGGAAACTAAACGCTAAAAGCTGCGTTTTAGGAGGAAGTTAAAGAGTTTTATAATTTTTAAAGTGTTTGGGTAAAGAAAGGAAATTAGATTATTTTTAGAATTTAACGTAAATTTTAAAAGCTGAGGGAAGGAGTTTTATGATAAACGCTCGTTTTTAATAAAACTGATTATTTTAACAAAACGCTTGTTTTTATCCAAACACCTCCTAACTAGTTTTATTGTTCCATCAGGTAAGTAAATATGATTAAAATTTCCTAAAACCTTCAAATTTTTTAGTGTTTTATGGTTAGCACATAAGTGATTGGTGTCTCCATTATCAATTATCCATGAATCATAATCATACAAATCAAACAAGATGAAGGCATGGTGATAAACAATTCAGTACATCCCATAACATCTTCAAATTAGTGTATTAATTACCAACAAAAGTATTACCTTGACACAAAGAATTAATTTTCCTTTGGATTTGATAGAGCAGCAGACCATTTCTCTCAGCTAATTCATCCCAGAGATCTTTTACATTTGTGGTATAAAGAAAGGATTCCATAAGCTCTTTGGATATTGAATTTAATATCTAATATATAACCATACAGTCAACTCTAAGCCATTGTTCATAATCTCCATAATTTTCACTGGACATTGGATATTTCTCATTAATAAACCTTAATTTTACTCTGGCTCCCAAAGCAATCTTCATGGATTGACTTTATGACAGATAGTTAGAACCATTTAATAGAGTTGTAGCCAGCAACATCTGGATGGTTTGTTCATCACTGAATCCCTTAATTACATGACACGTAGATGAAGAAAACTCCTGATCCTTTTCTTAAATCTCAACCATGGTAGAAATCAACTATAACAACAAAACTTCTCACAACAGTAGTAACAATACAAATATAAAGTTGAACATATTACTTTTGCTTCAACATTTAGGTTATGATACCATGATCAATAACATGGATTAATCTTCATAGATAAAACTTAAAATAAAAAATAGAGTAAAAGTAGTAACAAATTATTAGAATTTTAGAAATGGAACATGTGAATTAATATTGAAGATGAAGGTTTGTTTATATATAGAATCAAAAGATGAGAGAGAAAGAAAAAATGAAACTAATTATTTTGAGCTGGCCTAATAACCTAACAAAATCTGTTGACAAACTTTTAACTAACAATTAACAGTTTTAAGTGAAAAGATGAGTTTTATATTAAGTGAAACAACGAGTTTTACTTGCTGATAACTAAGCTTGGTTACTTAACAAAATGGTGATCACTGCCTATCAATGAAACGGTATGCTTTGCTTCAAATAATTTAGATACGTTATAATTTTTTTAGTATGAATCAATCATTGTGATTGTATTTCTCTTTATTTATTTACTTAATTTTCTTTTCTTTTCAATTTTTCATCCTTTATTAGGATTTAATATTCTAATCTAAGTTGAAAGATACATCAACAATTAGATTAATAATGAATTAAGAATTTTAAATATAAGGAGATGAACATTAATTTATGTTTCCAAACCAATGACTTCAACTACATTTTTTATTACTTATTTATTTCATGTTCCTCGTATACTTGGAAATAGTTTTTGTTTCTCCCTCATCTAACTCTACATCTTCTTTGACTTTCAATGGTCTTAATTAGTTTGGAAAAAGAAGTGTCTCATGTACTTAAGAGTCAAAGTTTCTTAATTTCTTCACTAACTCCATTGAACCATTTTTCTTTATTTATATTTACTTGGTTTCTTTGCTGGAGAATTGTGCCTCTCTAAAGTCTAACAATAGTTATGGGGGCATAATTTTAAAAAATAAAGAACGTAGTGGTTAGAATAACATAAATTCTCATAATCCCAATGGAGCAAATGGAATTTTAGTACTCCATAATCCTACACTACAATTAGAATTTCCCTCATTCTCAGAAAATGTTCTATTTTTTCTTAAAATAATTATTTTTGTTACTTTATAAATTCTTTAAAATGAAGAGATTGTTAAGTTTTAAAGTTTTAACCTCTTGCTTAAAATGGTTTCTACATCTAATTTATAAAAATATAGTTAATAGTTTTGAGTAAAATTTAGAAGTTTTTAACTTGAATTATTCAATCTGCTATTATATTTATATGCAAGCATATGCTAATATTCAATACACATTTTCACTCTCTTTGGGAGAAAAATTCTGGCCTATATTAGATACATATACTTATCTCAAATATCAAACCAATAAATAATAAAATATTTTAAATAATACAACTCTTTTATTTATTTTTTATCCAATAAAGATATCGATACATTTTTTACTTTATATGTTCTTATTTTATTGAATTTGTATATACATTTAATACACGTAAGAATTTTTTATTAGAATAAGAAGAAAAAAAGAAGAAGAGAGAATAGGATAACAACTAAGGAATTAATTATCCATAAAATCTCATTTTCTTATTCCTTTAAAATTGAAGAAATAAGAGATATATGTTCTTAATAATAATAATAATTTTTAATTAGATAATTTTACACTCATAATAATTTTATAGTCCTACTCAATTCTTATTTAAAAATATAATAATAAATTATATTTAAATTATCTTTTTTTTTTCTTTAAATTAAATAAACATGAAATATTTAAAATCATTTTCTATTCTTTTAAAATTTTCATATACCCAAAAATTTATATAACATTTCTTATATTTTCTTTTTGTATCCTTTAGGTTAAATATGATATTATCCTTTCCTTTTTTTATCTCTTTAAACTCCCAAAGAGTGTCTTCGAGTAGTAAAAATTTTCCAACTAAAAACAATTACCAATAAAAAAATGCTATTTCAGTGTTCTGAATGGAAGAGTTCAAATACTTTTCTCATTTTCTGCTGCAACCCACAACGGAAGTTCAGAAGGATGAAAAATTTATATTTAAATAACAATTTGAAGATTGAGGTTTATTTTTTTACATTGAGAGAACAAAAAGTTTAAACTTAAATCTAATACTCAATTGAGAGAATCACCACCATTAAATTATAACAGCGGGTGCAAAATTGAGGTTAGTTATGTAGGCAATAATAAAAAATAAAAAAATAAAAATTAATGAAAAAGCAACTCACACTATAATACCTAAAAGAAAATATACATTATATTTCAAAGCATGAGTTCCAACTAGAGGTGACAAATCTTTACCGGACTGATGTCCTACACGAATTTGCCTATCCCAATCTCGACCTGTAATTTATTTAAATTAGTATTTAATCTGAAAATGACTCGACTCAAATAATCTGAACCTGAATGATCCAATTTGTAAGTTAATTTGTCATATCCGATGACCCGACCCAAATAATCTGATCTGTAACTCAACTTATAACTCAACTCGTTGACCCAAAATAAATTAAAAAAATAATTAAATTTATTATATAATTTAATTTTTAAAAATAAAATTAATATTATAATATTTATTATTAAAATCAAAACTACTTAAAATCTAAAAATTTGATAAATTTATATATATCTATTATCTAATAAACAATTATTAATAATAATTAACATACGTTAACATATTTTAATAAAATATATAATAAATAAAATTATACAAAACACGAGTTTATGATTAATTATATATGATAAAATATTGATATATTAGTTTTAACTTTTAAATATTATTAATAATTTATTATCTTAATAAGTTTACTTATTTATATAAATTAATAGATATTACGTAATATAATAATAAAAGTGTATATTAAAATAGATTTTAAACTAATTTTATTAAATTTTTATATTTAATTTCAAGTTAATTGAATTTTATATTTAAATAAATTATATATACATTTTAATTTTTCTTATAATTTTTCTTATTCTTTGCCTACTACGTTACAACTAAAATTTATGTTAATTTATATATATATAATTTAAATTGTATTTCATGTAGCTTAAAAAAAATAAAAATATTATTAATTATTTTATTAAAAATTTATTTGTCACATCATTAATTATTATTTATAATTTATTATACATTATATAATTTATAACAATTATATTATTTTTAAATTTAATTTATAAATTTTAAAATTATATCACAAAATGTTAAATATTAAATAATTAGATATTAATAACTACTCACAAGTGTTTATTAATAAGTAATAAATAATTAATTAGTGATAACTAATAAGTAGTAATTATTAAATATTAAAATTAATATGAGTGCTAAATAATAATTAATAAATTAGTAGTAACTAATTACAAGTGTTAAATAATACTCTAATAATAAATAAATTAATTATAACTAATGATTAATTATTAATTTATTAAATGATAATTTGATAACATTAAATTCTTATATTTTAATATAAAAAAATTAATTGTAAAATTTACCAATTAAATAACTATTAAATAATAAATAAGTTTTATATATAATAATAATTTGTAAATAATTATTTTATAAAATATTTAATATATAAGAAAAAAATAAAAAAATGTACATATATATAAATCTGTGAATAAATTCGGTAACTATTTAATTATTTAAATAAATTTCAATACATCAACTTAGTATTTTGTTAAATTAATTAGTAATAATTTAATAAATAATTATTAATTATTAATTGTTAAATATTAATTATTAATTTATTAAATAAGTAAATTTTTTTAAATCAAGTCGATCAAATAATTTAAAAGAGGAGGAGGAGGAGGAGGAGGAGGATATAGAAGATTAAAAATAAATTTTTTATTTAGAAATAAAATGAATTATTTTATCATTAATTTTTTTGATAAAAGAATTTAAGTATTTAAAAATGTTGATAAATTTATATATATTTTATAAAAATTAAGTTTTTTTATCGATTTTTTACGATATTATATTTTTTAGATCACAATTAAATATAAAGTTATACAAAATTATATTAATATATTTTTGTCATTTTTAGCTGGTTTCGACCCGACTTGATTCAAAACCCATAAATCAACCCGATTTTGATTCAATTTTTTTTTTTTAAATCAACTAGATATATAATCCAACCCACCCATAACCCAAAAAATCCATCCATAACCTGCCCGAAAAAAAGATATTCGAAATGATCCAAACCTAAAATGATCTTGTCATTAAAAAATCTGATTTCGGTTCTTTGGCATATAATCTTTAACAATTTACTTTTCAAAAAAAAATATTAAATTTTTTTTACTTAAAGGTCTCTTGTAATGAATTTTATGCCTTAATAAGGAAAAAAAAAAATTTAAGGGTGGGAATAGCACAAATAGAAGAGAAGTAAATTGATTCATGTGTTTCAAATTTATTTTGCCATCTAATGGTATTTTATAATAATATACTAAATAAACAATTACATCCAGACAATTATTATAGAATTAAGATCCTCTCATAATTTTATGAACATGATATATCATGTTTATACAACCTCAACAGTTAATTCAATAGTTGAGATTTTATTAAAAAATAATTTTAAATTTCATATGATTATCTATTAAATGGTAGAATCTTAATTGAAATTAATGGTTACGATTGTACAAACATAATAAGTCATGTTTATAAAATATGAGAGAATCTTAATCCATATTATATACTATAAATACATGTGTCACAAATTTTATTTTTTAGGATTCTAAGAATCAAGTTAAGATAAAATTAGTATTAATATTAAATATTTATGTATGTCAAATTCTCTAAACTCTAAGAGTAAAATCAATGTATTACTACTAGATATTAAATTTATAATAAGTTAAATTTTATAATACAAAATGATGAGTCATTTAGGATTTGTTATCCTTCTTATTATAAACCGTTTATATTTCTTATTATTAACGTGAATTTACTTATATACATTTCATTATATATTTAACAATGTGCATGAGCTAAATTTTAATATGACTTTCTAGATATATATAAAAACAAAAATAAAAAATAAACAACAATATTTCATATTCAAGCATATATTTAGAATTATATAATGCAAATTCTACACCCAATTTCACATTTAAAATTTTATTATGATTGGATGGTATTAGGAAGATCTTGTGACACTCAAACTCTTCAATGAATTCCTATAAATAAAGAACGAGTTGAGCAATATTGTGATGGTATAAGAAGAGGCGATGCATTTAGCCTTATTAATGAATATAACTCTCTCCTCGTAAACTTCTCATTTTTTTTTAACAATAGAAAAAAAATAATCTAAGAGTTTATTATCAGATTAAACATGTATTTACTGTTTATGTATACACATAGACTTCTCATCTTAGTACTAAAATTTCAACTTAAACCTCTTAAAAAGGATTTTAAACCTTTATTGTTAGATTAACTTATTCATTATGTCAAACTATATCAAACAAAGACAAGCAAATCCAACCAAATTTTGAAATTTTCACCATTAATTTAATAGATTGAGTGCCCGTTTGACACAGTTTATGGAAAGAAAAAAATAATTTTTTTGGTGAGAAGCTGATTTTGGCTCAATTTATAGTGTTTGGTAATTATCAAAATTAATAAAAGCAATTATCTGGATAGCTAAAATTCAACTATTTAGATAAATTAGAAATTAAAACTTTTCAAAATAGTTGAATTTTAGATTAAACGCGTAGCTGATTTTAAAAAATTAGTGAACAAAAATATCCTTCGCTTTTACTAATAATAACAAATTTACCTATTTATAAGTTTATAAATAGTTTTTATATTGTATTTTACCAAACACAAGCATACAGTTAAAAGTATCACTTTTAAAAATAAAACGCTTCCCCATATTAAAAATTATTTTCATAAACTGTGCTAAACAAGGCTTGAGTTTATTATGTTGAGTTTATGTTGTTGGTACTTGATAAAAATTTTATTCAAACCTAAGAGATATTCATGATTCGGATTGTGACCTTCTCATTTACTTATTTTATTTTATTAAATATGCAAAAAATAATTTTATTTAATCAAATTACTATTAAAAATTAATTATTTAATTAAATAAAAAGTAATTTATATTAATTTTAAATTAAAATATACAAAAATAAATAAATAAAATTATATATAAATATTTTATGTATAAAATTATTCACATATATTTTTAAATATTCTAATTTTAATTATTAAATGAAAAACAAGAAAATATAAAAAAAAAATTGACTATATTTTAGGAATAATAGTATTTAAAAAAAGAAATGCAGTTAGTTCTGATTTTATTAATAAATTTGACAATTTTGTTTTTTTTTTTTTTAATTTTAATGAAATAAAAAATTAATTTTTTGATTAAATATATAAAAATAATTTTTAAATTTTATAAAATAAGAAAATAAATTAAATAATTAAAAAAATAATTTTATTTATTTTAATATTTGAAAAATAAATAGTTAAATAAAAATTAATTATTTTAATTTAATAAAAAGTAATTTTAAATTAAAAATAATATTTATTTTAATTTTAATTAAATAAAATAATTAATTTTTATTTAGTTATAATTTTATTTTATTTTTTATATATTTAATTTAAAAAAATATTTTTTTAAATAAATAAAATTTTAGAAGCTAAATTATAATTTATCAATTATTTTTTAACCCGCGTGAGGCTAGATACAGAAATCAACAGAGAAAAAGACAAAAATTACAAATTTTAATAACGTTAGATTCAAATTTATACTTCGAAAATATCAAGTGTTAATGTGCTCATAATCCTAAATATCAGGATCAAAATTATATTTTATCCCTTTAAAAAAAACAAACAACATGATCGAATTTTTGAAAAATTTAATACTTTCTAAATTAAAATAGGCTCAAAACCAATCAAAACTTAACCAATATCAATATCTGATTATTTTTTAAAACATGAAAAAAAACCTTTGGAAAACGTTTCCTCGTTAAAATAGAGATCCCTTCAGTCTCACTGCAGACTTGGCGTGGCACTCTTACCTATATGGCCTTTATTTTTCATGCGCTAAAACATTGCATAGCTCCAACAGGACCAACACCTATAATCATTTGGCACTAAAATTCTAACTTATTATATCCAATAATATTGTTGCCTGGCGGTGATGCCATGTTTTTTGGGTCCTATTGCTGAAGTACTGGACCGGTCTAGATATATTGAATTTTCTTTTTTAAGCAAATGATATAAAGACAGGACCTAAAAAAACTTAACTATAAGTTAGTATACATTATATATAACAGGAGAATTATTTATGAATATAAAAAGTTATTAGTGTTTTTGTATTAGACAAAACAACAAGTATAATTCGTAATAAAATTTTAAAATAATATAAATAGGTGAATCATTTGATAAATAAAAAGATTATTACACTAAAAGTAATTAAGAAATTTTTCAATAGGATATTAATAATGAAAATTTCTTGTTTATACTAAATACATAAACTTATCTCATATATCAAATTAATGATCGATAAAATATTTTAGTTAATATGACTTTTTTATCTTTTTTTTTTTGTGTTAAATGTGAAATATAATTGAATATTAAAAGTAATTTATTAATTTATTGTGCTATTTATATTTTGATTTTCTCTGTTTTATTTATCTTTTTCTTTGGAAGGTTGTTTTTGTGTTGTTATTAGAAAATTGAAAGATTTTTAAAGTTCAAAGTCATTAGAATCGAAGTAAGTGACAAAAAGAGGTCGAGAAGCCATTTTGGAGCACTAGAAGAGAGCACGTCCGTGCATGTTGAAATTCATGGCCATGCACAATCTTTCAGGCCTGTCCGTGCGTGGTTAAATTGTCAAAGCTAGTGCACGCTATGCTGAAATTTTTTAGTCTAGCACAAGTTCAGAATTTGCGAAAAATAAGAAGGCCATGTGCACAGTCATGCAAGGATGATGTGCACGGTCGTGCACTTCTTATAAGTAGCGATGGTCAAATCTTTATAGTTCAGTCTTATTTCAAGATGATTAATGCATATTAAATTCTCTAACTTTTCAAGGACTTCCAAATTTTTCTAAACAACAATTTTAAACCTCTCTATATAAAGGGATTAAAGGCCAATTAACCCCTCAGTTTTTTAACAAAGCTCAAATAGATTATCATGATACTTTTTGGCCAATTTAAACACCTCAGCTTTATATTTTAGGCAAATGGGCCTTTTTTTGGCAAATTTCGAGCGCGTGTAACACAACCTATTATAATGAGTAAATTAATAAAATTTAAATTCCAAAACCAATAGAAAATAACAATATAATTTTATTTAACTAATAATCATTATCGTTAGATAATAATAAATATATATTATATAGCAAATTTTTAAAATCCATAATATAAAATCCCTAAATTCAGTTGAGAGAACCCTAAATGCTTATTTGTTCATCAACTTCTTTGTCAATTTCTTTTGAATTAAAGAAAATGCCTAAAGTTCATCTTCATCAGTTGATTCTAGAAGATTTGGGTCTGTAGTGCTGGCTCCAGAAAAGTTCTGTGAATGTGGATATCATGGAGCAATAAAAATCCTGGGAGAAGGTTTTATTGTTGCAAATATTGAAAAGTAAGAGCTTAATTTTTTTTTTATTAAATTGATGTTTCGATAATAAGATTTTTCATGCATGAATTTGTACTGTTGTATGTCTTTCTTTGTTGCAGGAGGACAGATATTGTAAATACTTTAAATGGCATGATGAGAATGCGAATCCAAGATTAGTTGCAATAATTAGTGAGCTAAAACAAGATCTCATGCTCAAAAGGCTAAATGGAGCAAATGTACCATATCATGGGTAAATTATTCATCACTACCTAGATGATTTTGCTGAAATTGAAGAAAAGAAGAGAGAGGAACCAAAGAGAAATAACTTGGTGAATCTGATCTGTGTTCACCTTGCTGCAGTTGTTGTATGGGTGTTGTTTAGGTGTAATTCAATTGGGAACATGATCAAGGTTGAAAGATAAAAATATAATGTTATGGATGACTTATTTTGTGAAAGCAATTTGAAGTGTCATATATGAATCTAGATAAAAAGTGTCACTGCTTTCAGAATTTATTTACTTGATAGAGTAATAACAGGGCATAGCTTCTGCTAATGATTCTGCAGTTGATTTCCATCCTTTATCTGCCGAGTCATCTGCAGAAGTTATTCAAAAGGCCTTGTTGAGTTCCTTATAGTTGTATCCTTGGTTGCTTTTTTAGCTTTTTGATGTGCCCTTCTTTCCTTTATCAACAACATTTTGCATAATCACATTACGCTGTGAAGCTGGATTAAACCTGCTGCAACCATGGATACTAGGTGGTGGTACATTAGAAGCTCGTGCTCCCATGATATTACTATTAACTTTAAGACTTATTATAGATGGCACAATAGGTTATGTCATAGGTGAAGTTTCTTGCAATCTTCTAACTTTTGATACAGGTTGAGAGATAGTTTGTGTTGCGATTCACTAGGAGCATCATTAATTTTCTTTCCTTTTTGCAAATTGTCAATCATCCTTTGCCCTTTCTCTTGTAGTTATCTCCTTGTAAGGCATGGCTTTCCTCCCTATTTAAGTCCTGGAGTTTGGAACTTGCCATATTTAAGGTTATGCTCGTATATGATCATTGGTGGATGGTCTGTGATAATCCTTTGTTGTTTCTTTGATATTGTATTAGAACTTATAATTATCTTCTCACAAAGTATATCAGGCTGTATATTATCATCTTTTAATATCAAGCATTTAATAGCAACAATCACATTGAAAAAAATAAGTTAAAATAAAATTATATTCACATTTCAAGTAACATTTCCATTTTTAGGGTCATAGTATAAACCTACACCAATTGCCTTCCTCTTTGGGTTCTTAACAGGTTTATTTTAGGTTTCATGAATTTTTTTTTACCTTTGCCTTGAACTTGTCTTGAGGTTGGTTGAATATTTTGATTATTTTGATCTATCTCATTTTATGGATTCCGCCAACCATCCTCTCACTACCATACTCCTGCAATAACAATAAACATCACACCAACACTAACAAACCATGTGTAATTTTAATCTCGTAAATTACTAAAATGTAAATGAACAATTTAGGGTTCATACTTATAAATGCATGTGCTAGAAATTTAGAGGGTGCATATATAGGTGGCATAACTTCTTGTGAAGTTTCATCTTCTATAGTATTCCTTTATGACATCATTGAGATCAATAAATGAAGTTAAGCATGAATGAGATATCTATCACAATTAACTGAATGAAATATTAACTTGATTATGATATAGTTTTTTTCTTAGGAATGACAATGGACAGGAAATCCCGATTTCTCGTGGGGATTTATCTCAAACGAGACAAATTTTTTTTTTTTTTTTTTCTTATGGGATGGCGATGAGAAATATATATTTTGCATTAACGGAGATAAGAAGTGTATTCTTTATTTCGCGGGAATTCTCGTATAAAGATATTATTTAATTTTCCTTATATGTATTAAGATTTTTAATTTTCACCATTTAAAATTATGTATTAGTATTTACTTGTTTCATTATGTTAATGAATAATAGTTTTTTTTTAATACATGTAAATTGTTTATTTAAATTTATATTTGATTTATACATTGAATATTATAAAATTATTAAAATTTCTTGAAATTTTTTATACTTATTGGATTGAATTTATTTAAGTAATATCATATTTTTATGTATATTAAATTTTTAATATTTTATTAAATAATATTTCATGACATGTTTAATATATTAAGCGTATTTATATTTTAATATGTTTGATTGGTGTTTTGTGTCTGAATTTATTAATATTTTTTAAATAAATTTATTATTATTTTTAATTATTATTTATAAATTTTACAATACATATAAATTTAAAAATAAAAAATTTAAATAAAAAATGAAAATTCTCATGAAAATATGAATCTCCCTAGAGATAAAAATAATAATTAAATTATTTTCATATATAAAAGATGATATTATCCGCTAAGACAAAATAGAGGATGGGATAATTCCTCGGCCCCACCCTACCCCCTCCTCACTCTGCCTAATTGCCACCCCTTTCTTGACTGAGATAAGTCAGGTTGTGATGGTGACATGTTTGAACTTCCAACCTGCATATATAGACATTGCAACACCAACAAACATTAATATCAAATATCATATTAATGTTTGAAAATATATAATTACCTTTATATGTCATCTTGTTGTGAACTTTATATAATTTTAAGTATTTAATAAAATAATTAAAATAAATTTGAGATTATTCATAAGATATTAAATATGAAAATTGAAGGTTTTTTTTTAAATATTTATTTCTTCATATAATAAATTTATTTGAATAAATTAAATGAGGAAAATAAATAGAAAATAACATAAAAAATAAATAAGCAGAATAAAATAATATTTTTAATATATTTTATTTATTTTCATTCTTATATTTTTTTATAATTATTTTTTATTGAATGATATCATTAATAATTTATATTTTTTATTAATATATAAAATTTAATATTATTGAGAAAATCAATATAAAAATATATTATATTAATAATATTTATTTATATAAAATATATAATAATTTTATATCTGTATTTTTTTATTTATAACAAATTTTATATATTTTTAATTTTTATATTTTATAAAAATTAATTAAAAATATTTTTTAATGATAAATTGCGTAAATAACTAGTTAAAAGGGAAAAAAAAGTAAGGACAAGTACGGAACTAAAAATATTAGTGGACCCGGGCCCATTTTACTTAGTGGGCCCACTTAACCATCTACAAACAGCCATCATCATCGTCATCTTCAATTTCTTGAAATTAATGCAATCTCTAGCGAAAGGCATCAACGAACACTTACACCTTGATCCACCATGCTTGACAATTTATTTCAAAAGAACCCCGGCGAACAACCACCGTCATCGCCGGCAGCCAGTCAGGTTTCAATCTTTAATTTCTGAGATGATTGAAAGAAAAAAAAAAAGCATATTAATCCTTCAATTTCATTAAATGAAAGTTTTGTTTTTGTTCATTGATGAAGATTTTGAGGCCTGAAGATATAAATCCAAGGGTTGATATTCATTATGGGATTCCTTCTACTGCGTCTATTATGGCTTTTGATCCAATTCAAAGCCTATTGGCAATTGGAACTCTGTGAGTCTCTTTTTATATTATCTTAATTTTCTAATTAAGTTAGCTATGAACACTAATTTCAGCTTTTTAAGATGTTCTTTTTAATGCGCTGCAGAGATGGTAGGATAAAAGTGATTGGTGGTGATAACATTGAAGGGCTTCTTGTGTACCCTAAGCAATTACCTTTCAAGAATTTGGAGGTTTGTGAGTTCAAAATGCAAATATTAGTTTTATTTTAGTGAATTCTTGTTTTTTTTCTTTTGCAATTTTGTTGTATTTGTATGTGTTGGTTATGCACTTTTGATTATAAATATACTTACTAGTTTGGTTTTGATGAATTCTTGTTTCTTTCTTTCGCAATTTTGTTGCTTTTGTATATGTTGGTTATGCACTGATAGCTCAAATGGAATCCACCTTTAAGAAAATTTGTGCAATTAGAATTCTTTTCCCCTTTTGCTTTCTCATACATACTTATAAGTAGCCTGTGCTATTGTATAAAATTTAGAAGTTCGTTTGATTTTGACCAATTGGTGTGATTCACTGTTTTGGGTGATAAATATTTGTAAATATTGTCTTATTAAAGCTTTTGAATATGGTTAAATGAAGCTTTTTTCTACTTGTCATTATGTGCTTCTTAGTTTGGAAATTTTCAAATAAATATATTGAGTCATTTTTGTAAATTCTTTTTACAGTTCCTACAAAACCAAGGTTTCCTAGTCAGCATCACTGCTGAAAATGAGATTCAGGTAATTTCTTTCTTTGTAGCTTTGCTTGTTGAATACTGTTTAATGCTGGTAGTTATGTGCATTCTCATCTCATGTCTTTAGCATGTTTATAGATTTCTTATTACTTTAGGTATTTTTATGAACTCTTTACCCTCACTAATGTATATGACTGGTCTATTAACAAGTTATTGACCTTGGCAGGCGTGGGATTTGGAGCAAAGGCGACTAGTTTCCACCTTACAATGGGAGTCAAATATAACAGCATTCTCAGTCATTTGTGGCTTGAGTTACATGTATAATATCTGGAAATAATAATCTCTTACTGTATAATCATTTGGAATTTTTTTTATTGACTGCAAATGCATGTGAAATTTCAGTATAATGCAATTGATTAATTTTGTCACATCATCACCTTAGGTACGTCGGAGATGAGTATGGGATGATGTATGTGTTAAAATATGATGCTGAAGAAGGAGAACTTACGCAACTTCCATACTGTGTTCCTACAGATTCAATAGCTGGTAACGGTTTCATTGCTATGACTTGTTTGATTAAGTTTGAATAGAAATGCATTCCCTTCAAATTCAGTGGCTATATACATTCAGTTTTCTTTTACCAGCACTTCATCTTCACTTGTATTAGTTTTAAAAATCTCTTTTGAATATATGATTAATTACTAGTAAAGTTGTGATTGCATGGTACAGTGAGTTTCCATACTTCATGGTCAGCTCATTGTATGCATTTGCACATACAGTTAGCATGTTTCTGACCTGATTATGACTGTACAGCTGTGTATTGTTAATTGGTGCCACTTTTGCTTAATTTCACAGAAGCATCTGGGATGTCCTCCCTTCATCATCACTCTGTTGTTGGACTTCTTGCTCAACCTGCATCTCAAGGAAATAGGCAAGATGATGCGCTTTTCTTGAATGTTTTCTCCATCGTATGAATTTAATAATATCCTGTTTTTGCATTTTCATACATTTGAGTGATTAGCATTTATCTACTACCTGCATCTCAAGGAAATAGGCAAGACAAGCTTCTCTTGAATGTTTTCTCCCTCATATGAATTTAATAATTTCCTGGTTTTGCATTTTTATACATTTGAGTGATTAGCATTTATATATTAGCATTCAACTTAGTCATCTTCATAGATAATAAATTTCTGCGTCTAGAGGCATTTGGAAGGGATACTCTGGGGAAACGTGTGACTGAATACATGTGGACTGATAATTATGCTATTGATTAGCAAAACTTCATTGGATCACATTTATATAAATGGATATTCAGAAGATCTACACACATGGACATGTCAGAAGAATTTGTGTGTCATGTTGTATGCATGACCCTAAACATATAAATTCCATATCTGTCTAGTTTGCAGGGGAATTAGCTTTACTAAATTGCACATGTATTGGTTCATGTTCTTCTTGATGTATTTTAAAGAATTTGTATCCTTTCACAGATTGTTGATTGCATATGATAATGGATTGATTATTCTCTGGGATGTTTCTGAAGATAAAGTCATTCTAGTTAAAGGCAATAAAGATCTTCAATTGAAGAGTAAAACACTGGCTGATTTTCACAAAGGCATGGGACATGAGCTTTCTGATGATTTATCAGAATATGAACATGTGGAGAAAGAAATAAGCTCTCTCTGTTGGGCATCTACTGATGGGTCGGTTCTTGCTGTTGGTTATGTCGATGGAGATATAATGTTGTGGAACCTATCAACCACCACTTATACTGCTAAGAAAGCTGAAAAATCATCAAATGATGTTGTTAAGCTACAATTATCCTCAGCTGACAGAAGACTTCCTGTTATTGTTTTGCATTGGTCTGCAGACAGTTCAAGTAATGATTGCCTTGGTCAACTCTTTATCTATGGTGGAGATGCTATTGGGTCTGATGAAGTTCTAACGGTAGGGCTTTCCAATTCATATTAGTTTAGAGTTTTTTCAAGAAACAATATTTTCTAATAGCAATCATTGGAATACCTACAGGAAGTACCTTGTGTTAATTTTTTGTGGTTAGCTAAATCTTAAGATGAATAATGAGGGATTTAACTTCATAGGGAGAAAAAGCAGTTCCAGAGTGTAATTAAGGACTAAGAACCAAAATAATCCAAATCTTTGTGCATTTTTTCAATTTTGATCAAACCTTTTAATTTTTGGCAATTATTAGATGCTGAACCTCTCATTCACATTTCATCAAACAGTTCATAAGACTTAAATATTTTCCCTTCATTGCAATACTGATTGATCATTTCAATTGTAAGTAGATAAATAAGGCAGCATCCCATCAAGCTGCATAATCTTGTATTAACTCAAAACCATCTTTTTTAAGCCCCTTCTCAAGACATCATTGATCAAAACTGTACGTGTATATTGCTTATATACCAAAGCCAGTTCTCCCATCTTATTAGAAAACAGTTTTACTCTTTTGACACTGCTGTTCTTAAAACATGCATCGATTATAATAGTATATGTGACAATATAAGCCCACTTTTCCAACTAAGCCAACAAATCAAAATCGATATTCAAATTACCAGCCTCAATGACCTTTGATCAATATCCCATACCTATACACATCCAATCAACCTTTCCATTTGCTCATAAAAAATTAACCAGGATCTCTTAAAACAGCTTATTTAACAAGATAATCCAAAAAAGGCTATTTAAACTATGTGGTCTATGGACAAGGCCATTATCATCCATTGGATTAAAATGGAAAAGAGCTCATTTGGCTGAGCAAGATTGAACATGAGTATTTACTATTTGATTCATAGAGGAGGCCATGAGGGCATTGATTGTTGGGCTTGGATTTGGTTAGAGATGGATTTTGTCAGATTGTAGAGAAGAGATGAATGGTGAAGAATGGAGAGGAGATTCAACTATAGGAGAAGGAGATAATTGATCAGAGGTTCAAAATCTGATGGTGTAAAAGAGTTGTATAAGAGAAGAAGCAGGGGTAGCGAAGGAGAAAGACGGGGGAGGAAACAGGAAAAAAATTGTTAAGAATATAATTTTTATTCTAATTAGTGATAAGATAATTTTGATTGGTTGGCTAAAATTGCTGCTAATTTCTTTAATCAGGCTAAAATTGCTGTAATTTAAAGGTTTGGTCAAAATTGAAAAAACATATAAAAGGTTTAGATTTTTTGGTTATTAGGCCATGATTTAATATCTGAATATATTGAGGTATAGGGAAAGGAAGCTAAGTTGTAACATGAACAAAAATCATTCAAATGGAGGATAAAAGCTTTGCCTTCTATGCTAACATGCCAATGTGTTACAATGTTAATACAATTTTCTTTCTACATAATTTGTATTCTAATTTACTAGTGTTGACTAAATGACAAATGACATTGTTGTTATAGTCTATTTCGGTAGCCATGCTAGATGTTCATTTCTTCTTTTGTAGCAAGATGTGAGATTTCTCATGAATTTAATGATCAAGTCCAACAATAAATCACAGAGTCATTTTAACTTTCAATTCTTTCACCTTGTGGGTGTGCATTTTCCATTAACAGAACTGTTTTTTACAGATTTTGAGTATTGATTGGTCTTCTGGGATAGAAACTATTAAGTGCATTGGGCGTATAGATCTTACTCTTAATGGCTCTTTTGCTGATATGGTTTTATTACCAAGCAATGGTGCGAGCAAAACCAAAGGCACCTTAATATTGACAAACCCAGGACAGCTGCATTTCTATGATGATGCTTGCTTTGCTTCCTTAGCGTCCCAGCAACAGAAACAGAATTCTGCTTCTTCGATGCAGTATCCCATGGTCATACCAATTGCTGACCCATACATGACTCTGGGAAAGCTGGGTTTGGTAAACAGAGATGGGGAGTTCTCAAAGACTCTTTCTAAGGTATGCGATTCTTGAAAGAAATGCTACATTACCGATTGCACTATCGGGGTGGTAGACAATCATTGCACACAGAGGTGCCCTAGGCTTAAACCTCAGTAATAATGCTGTTACCTGTAAAAGAAAATAAGAAAATGGTTTCAACTTTTCTGAGGTCCCAACTTGCATGTTTTAAAGAGAAAAAAAAGGAAGTTTTTAACGGAAACTTTTTGAGCAAAACGATTATTTAATTCCTCTTTTTTCTTTCCTTTTATTTTTCTCAAGAATCATTTTCTTGCAAAAACTCTCCAACAAAGGAGTTTTGGGTTGTCTTTGTTGACTGTTTAGTTTCAACTTCAAAAGTAGAAGCAGCACATCTCTATGACAAATCCTTCTCTTTTCAGTCACTACATGTTTAGTAAAGTTGTTTCTTCTTGGTCCCACACTCACCCCAACCCAATTTTGGGATTTTTCTATTGGAAACTTCTTCTGCAAAACTTCAGTTGGCACATAATTCAAAGAGTACGAATTGGCCATTGACTGGAGGGATTCCCAGCCAACCTCTCGATTCTGAAAATTATCAGGTTGAGAGGGTGTACATAGCAGGTTACCAGGATGGATCTGTTCGAATATGGGATGCTACACTTCCAACCTTTTCACTTGTTTATATTTTAGGACCTGAGGTTAGTACTTGTTATTTTCATTTTTCAAATACTATGGACATGCTATCTTTTCTTCTTTGACAATATTGATCATAAACCCAAAATTTCTTTTATGGATAGGTGAAAGATATTAATTTTTCTGGTGCAAGTGCATCAGTATCTGCATTGGAATTATGCTCATTCACTTTAAGTTTAGCTGTTGGCAATGAACTTGGTATGGTAAGAGTTGAATTTCTGTGATCACCTTGTTTAAGATTTTCTAGATTTGATGCTGTAATGATTGTATTTTCTGCTTGAGAGCATGTAGGTTCATCTATATAAGCTAATGGGGAGTACAAATGAAACGAGCTTGCACATTGTCAAAGAAACCGAAAAAGAAGGTATCAAGTGAGTCTTTGTATTTCTTTTGGATGTAATCTTAGTCCTTGTTCGTAGATTTCATCTAGAAAACATTTCTGAAACCTGAAACCAGTTCTGATAGCTTTGAGCTTGAAGACCTGATTTGAGGAATTACTAACTATTAGATATTTGAGAGTTGAAGTTTAATACTTTTAGACAGATCTAAGTAAGGTGGTGTTTGATAATTAAGAGTTGAATGCCTCCTAATGGTTAAGAAGTCTGAACAGTTTAGAGGTCTGAATAATTTAGAACTGAATGCCTCTTAATTATTCATACTCTAGTGTAAGTTTAATCCATTAAGAGTTGTTAAGAGATTACATTATTTTTACCAAAGAACCACGACCTCTTATCGATTAAGAGGCTGTTTCATTAAGAGGCTATTAAGAGCTAATGAAATACCCCTTAAGTTCTAAGCAGATGGCATTTTAAGTTTATATCATGGATTTATGTAACGGCCGTTTTGTAATGAAATATTGGCCTACCAATACCATTATGCCCGTTTTTTAATGGGTATAAAAAAAATTATGAATAACAGCCATTGCGACCAATATGTAATGACCATAACGGGAGAAAGAAGAAAATTTGCATATTTGATGAGAATAAGAAGAAGAAACTTACAGAAAATACATCTGAATTACAGTGAAATTTTTCATTTTTTTTCTTTTCTTTTCTCCCTCTTTCTCTCTCCTGGTGGCAGGGAGAGGGGCTTCTTTCTGCTGCTAAATCTTAATATATATATATATATATATATATATATATAGTGTTTTAGGTCAAAGCTTAGGAAGGGAAAAGACTAAAATGTCTTTCCTCAGTCTGCATTTTCTATTTCTTTTTTTTTTTATATATATATTATTAATATTATTATGTACATATATATATTTTAAAATAAATAAATAATTAATTATATAAAAACTCAAGTAAAATAAATAAAATTTACTATTACCCTTTTTTTTTAATAAAATTTACTATTACCCTTTTTTTTTAAATGGTAAATTAAAAATTTAAAACAATGTAAAAAATAAATTTTTTTTTGCATATTTTAAAATTTTAAATGAGTAATAAAAATAAAAATGAAAATTTTATAAAAAATATTAAACAAATTCCTAAAAGAAAAGATATTTCCTTTTTCCTATAAAAATATTCGCTATATATATATTCGATAAATTTTTTATAAAATTTAGAAATTTAATCAAAACCAATTTTTTTATTTATTTTTATTTTTTAAAATTTTTACATATATAGATATAAAAAAAATAATATATAAAAGAAATTACCTAGATAAAATATAGTGTCCACATTAGGTATGTTATTTTTTAAGAAATTTTAATGCTATTTCTAGTAATTAAGAAAAATTAAGAATAAATTTATCTATTACACCTTATTTAAAAAGTATTATTGATATTTAAAAACTTCCCATAAAAGTTTCTTTCCTCAAACAAATTAAGATATTTTGCAATTTTTTAATTATATTTGAAACTCCAATATTTTACCTAAATTTTTAAGTCAGACAACTTGAATTATTTAAAATATTACTCAAATTTGCATGTCATTTTTCATATTTCAAAGTACCTGAAAATATTTTATACATATTGAGCTTTTATTTATAGAGTATTATGCTCGTTAATTAGTTTTAATTCTTAAATTTAGTGATTTGTATCAAAAATTTTCATTTTGCAATTTTTTGCGGAAAAATTGCGCTGCGGTTAACCGTTGCTGCTATGTTATGGCTGACCCTGTTACCGTTACATGCTACCGCGACCGCAACCACAACCGCGATTTAAATCTATAGTTTATATTACCAGCTTACCAGATCATGTTTTTATAATAAAACTCTTTTTGAACATGGAATTAGGGGCTTTATTGTGGAACAAGTTCTTCACTATAAAAGCAATTTCCAAGAGCCCTCTCTGCCAATGGCCATGCTAACATATCACTTTGTAGTCCATAGTCCCATTGTAATATTACTTGCATTGAAAAACAAGATGTCATTTTGTGACCTCTAACAGCCATTCAATGCACTTCGAAATTCAATGCAGGGGAGTATTTCGTTATGTTCATGACTGTTACCGCTGGGGAAGAGTTCCATACATTTGAAAAAAAAAAACTCTTTACCCGTTTTCTAATCTCTCATCAGAGTTGCCAACAAAGCTGGTTGATTAGAAATTAAAGCCAAATTTTCCAGTCTGACTTATGGAGGCTTTGAAGTAAGTCTATTAAAATGGTTGCTAACAGCTTTCAGATGAAAATTTTGTATGGTTCCCTTCCCCTCCCTTCTCTTTTAACATTTTTGGGGTTAGTGAATAAGTTTAAGAATATTTGTGGTGGGTTCTTTCTGAAAGTTGGAGAAAAAAAGAGTGTGTGGTGGAGGGATGGGGGGGCGGGGGTGTATTTCATTTCTTTTATTCAATTTTTGTTTCTGGACTAGGAGGTTGATCTTACCAAAAACTTCAGATCAAGCTGTAAGATCTCAATAGGGATTTGTTCTTGAATTCAACATGGGTTTGAGGAATTGCTTATTTTCTTTTACCAGTGGTTAGTGGTATAACAATAGAACTTTATTTTTCATACTACTGCTAGATAAGTTGGACTATCAAATTTCTTTGCTAATGACATTAGGGTCAATTTGGATTACTAGTCTTTAACATGGTTGAGTATTTGAACTTGGCACCATGTTGATTTTTAATTATTTTACCGCAGAAACTCAAATTGAAATCCACAGTCATTTGAAATGACTATCTATTCTAATGGACCCTTATATTAAAGCTTATTTTCTGGTCTCTTGCGATATGTTGACCAACAGTGCATGGAAGTTTTGCCTTTCCCTATCTTAATTGCATATTGGTAACTGTGTAGTCCACACTTTGCACCAAGGAGATGGTCCTCAATGCACAGCTGTATTTTCCATCCTCAATTCTCCTATATGCACCTTACAGTTTGCAAATTTTGGAACTAGACTTGCTGTGGGATTTCACTGTGGCAAGGTAGGAATAATCTTTTTTTTTCGCCCTCTCATCTCATTAGACTTGGTTGAATAATCATCTGGTGAGCCAAGTTATTAACCAAATGAGTTTCAGGAATTGATATTTCAATTTGATATTTCAGGTGGCAATGCTTGATTTAAGTACATTGTCAGTGTTACTTATTACCGACAGTGTATCCAACTCTAGGTCACCTGTAAAAGCTCTTGCTGTGAAATCATTTTCAGATACTATTAGCTCAATAAGTAATTCAGAAGACATTGAATCGAAAAGCAAGGCAGATCATGTAAAGTCTGAAGTTTTCATCATGACCGAAGATGCACATATTCTTGTTCTAGATGACAACACTGGCAGTATACTCTGCTCGCAATCACTACAATCTGAAACGGAATTGTCCGTCATTTCTATGCATATCATAGGCAAGTACTTTCATCTGGGTGGAGAATATATATATATACTTTTGCTGTGTTCAAGTTCTGTGAATTTCTGAGGAACTATCTCTATGCAGAGAATGGCAGTGTAGAACATTCATTTAGCTTCACTCAGGACAATGAAGCTAAAACTGAACCTGACCAAGGTGTCGCTCGCTATGGAAATACTCAACTTGAAGCGGACAATGAAGCCTCTGCCAACAGTGTCTATTCTGGGCAGAGATTACCTAATTTTCTTCTTCTCGTTTGCTGTGAGGATGCATTGTACTTATATTCTATGAAGTCTCTGAATGAGGTGCTTTCTATGTTATCCATTTTCGGTTTCAACATTTCTTTATTTCATATTTCCAGTAAGTGAAACTTCCTCATTTTAGGGTGATAGGAACCCTATTCAAAAGGTGAATCTTTCAATACCATGTCGTTGGACTACAATCTTCAAGAAGGATGGTAAAGAGGATGGGCTTATTGTCCTGTATCAGACTGGAGTTATTGAAATAAGGTAAAGCACTTGTATTTTCGCTTAATTTGATGGTGCTAAATGGCAAAACCTGCTTGTATCTGCTGTTTAGTGAGTGGAAATTGATGTCCTTTATTAATCTTACTACTAGTGTATTGATCTTACGACTAATGCATTGATCCCAAGTAATCAGTTTTCAAATGGATACAAATTTACCTTTGGCAGGTCGTTGTCAGATCTCAAAGTGGTGGGAGAAAGCTCTTTAATGTCAATTCTGAGGTGGAACTTTAAGACTAACATGGAGAAGACAATATGTTCATTAGATACTGCACAAATTATGCTGGTTTGTCCTTTTCTCTTGCATCTTTGAATTGGACCAGTTATTCAAATAGAACTGCACTTTATATCATCAGGACCAGGGAAGGTCCTGATCTACAATCGCCTGAATTATCTTCATGAATTTCATAATATGCTCACAGTTCTTTCTTTCTTTGTGTTTTTCTTTTTTGTGAATTGCATAAAGAAAATGTCATAGCCATTATTAAAACTTAATAAATATGAACATCAGTATGCCACGACTTAAAGGACTATCTATATGAAACTGGATGGGATATTGATATCTATATGAAACTGGATGGGATATTTCAATATTCTGTACCTTCTATAATTTTGTTTTCTATCTTATCTCTGAATTATAAATTTTTGAATAGTGGAAATATTTTTCTTATCTGCTATTCCGTATGGAATGAAATGTCTCAAAATTTACATAGAAACATGCTAACATGATGCATCTCATATAGACTTGGTGCTGGTGTGCCATGTCGCCCACTTGTATTCTCAAGGCAGTTCTACTGATTTGAATTGATTCTCATCTTCAGCCTTCCCCATCTCTTTTCTTGTGGTGGTGGTAGCCAGGTGAGGAGGTGGATGGGGAGTGGGACAAATGTGCACAGTTTCCACTTTTGGATTTGTAAAAAAAGAAAAAAAAAGCGAATTAAGCTTCATGTTAACTACATAGGCTGCATGGGGGCTATAGTATAAGAAAATTTCCTTAAATATTCATTTTAGCCCTGTCAATTTGGATATTGTTGTTTGGCATGATAATATCTAAGCTGATTGGCTGACCTTGTTATATTATAGGTAAATGCATGTGAATTTGCTTCTGTTTCTCTTCTGGCCTCCAAAAATAACTTCAGGTTTCTATCTCTCCCCCACTGCATCCGTCCAATCTATTTGTTGTTTCGCTATGCATAAATAATCCTGGAACTTTGATTAAGAAGACAAAAAAATGTTGTTCTAAAAGAATCCTTTTTAAATATTAGGATTCCAGAGTCATTGCCTTGCCTTCATGATAAACTTCTTGCTGCTGCTGTTGATGCCACTGTCAGCTTATTTCCCAGTCCAAAGAAAATACAGGTTGGAGTTTACGTTTTGGGTTCCAAGCCCTCTATCTTTCCTTTCATGTACAATTCTGAATTTTTCTGTAATTTTTGCTGCCACAGGGTGCTGCCTCTGGTATTTTGGGTGGTCTCATTAAGGGCCTCCAAGTGGGTAAGATTGACCACGGTGTGGATCTTCCTGAAGTTCATAAGAATAACTTGGCACATTTAGAGAGCATTTTTTCCAATCCTCCGTTCTTAAAGCCTTCTATGGGCTTCCCAATCTCAGATGATCAGAATGTTGTGGAGATAAGCATAGGTTCTCTGTTTCCTTCCTATCCATATTCCTCTCTTGCATCTTTGTTATTTTTTTTTTCTTACTGCTGCTGTTTGTTGCAGATGAAGTTCATATAGATGAGCCTCTTGTTGTCTTGCCCTCATCAGAGATAAACACGAAAGATATGAAAGGTTTAACCAAAACCTTCTTTTTCTCTGGTATACATGTTAACTTTTGAATGTGCTTTAAAAATCTTCTTATTGCTCTGCAGATAAAGGAACTGAAAAGGAAAGATTATTTGAGGGTGCAAGTACGGATTTAAAGCCAAGACTTAGAACAGCTGAAGAAATTAAAGCTAAATATAGGAAGGAGGTAATCTACAATATGAATACCCATAAATGCATCACTTTTGCGGCTTATATTTTTCTGACATGGTGGTCATTTGTTCCAGGATACCTCTGCTGCAGCTGCACATGCAAGGGATAAGCTTGTAGAACGCGGGGAAAAACTTGAGGTACGGTATCTTCTAGTTTCCTTTTATATATTTTTTGGATGAAATGTTTTTAATGGAAATTTACGACGTCTTTAAGACCATGTTTTGAAATAATGGTCCTCATATAAAGTAAAAAATTTGGAAGGATGTGTCCTTCCAATGTTGCCTTTAACCAAATTAAATGACATGATAACCACCTAACAGTGACTGTTACCCTTACCTAACCAAAACGTATTCCCTCCCTGTATGAAACTACTTCCTTTGGAAATTTATTCAACTACTGTTACTTCTTCACTATATAATTTCTGTATAGAGCCATAAATGAAGGTTATGAAATTAATTTGAGGTAGAATGCTGGACTCAAACACTTGTTTATTTATTGATAATAATTGGTTGAGTTTTTGAAAATTGGATCGCACAAGTGATGATTACATTGCTATGATTATATTTGCTTTTCATAATAAAATTTAGTTTCTTTTTTTCCTCAAAAAAAAAATTTAGTTTCTTCCATTGATAACACACTGACATGAAAAATTCCATATAAAAATAGCTCTAACAAACAGTCTAGGTGGTGTTTGATAAAACTGAAAATTAAATGTTAAAAAATTTAAATGTTGAATTTGATACTGAATAATATAAATGATATAAGATAATATAAATGATATAATTTTTAATTTTTACGTGCGAATGTTATATTATACTGAAAATTAATCATTTGGTGTTCTATCTCTTATCTCGTGTATCTTTATATGTATCTATTATTAATGAAAAACTGTTAGCTATCAAAATATTTTTAAAAAAAGTAATGTGATGCACATAAAAATATACAAGATAGGAGATAAAATATTAAATGAACAAGATGATTCCAATTATAAGAAAAGACCTCCACCACCACTACCACCATCTTTGATTAATATTCTTTTACTTGTAAATGTGTGCTTACGTAATTTATTTGTACCTAGCTATTTAATTTTACTAAGCTTTATATTCTTTTATTCATCAACCCAGAGGCTCAGCCAGCGAACTGAGGAGCTGCAAAGTGGGGCAGAAAACTTTGCATCAATGGCACAAGAACTTGCAAAACAAATGGAGAAACGTAAATGGTGGAACCTATAATAATTTGATACCTAAAATTTTCTGTTTTTATTCATTAATCAGCCTCGCTTTCCAAGAAACCTGCCATCATTGATAATTTCTTTTATGGCTAGCTATGATTCTAAACCCTCAAGGATCTGTAAGACCTTTTGAATAGACATATCCACTTAAAGTTTATAATATTATTTCTTTTAAGGGTATTTTCTTGTGTTTATACCCATTTATGTGTACTTGTGACTGGTCAAAGTAACTGATCAATAATTCAATACATATAATTAATCTCATTGTTTTTATTTTCATGGGATGGGGAGGCTAACAAGACTTCACCTTTGTATTCTGTGTAAACCTTTGATTTTTATTGTTTTATGCTAACAAGACTTCACCTTTGAATTCTGTGTCAACCTTTGATTTTTATTATTTTACTATTATTATCTCTCCACGTTTTTTTTACTATTATTATCTCTCCACGTTTTTCATTTGTGAATAGATATATAACTTAAAATAAAGTGAAGCAGACCGTCCAAAAGCAGTTAAGATTCATGTGTATTATATTCTGTTTTATGCTTTTTTTTTTTTTTTTTTATTGTGTATTTTTTTAAAATATTTTAATATGATGTATAAAATAAAATAAAATAAGATATATGATAATGAATGATTTATCCAAAAGCTAAAAATATGTAATTTCAAGTGATGTTTGTACGGTTACAGCCACTTTATATGTTGCTCGAGAGATGGCCCCTCAATAGGCATTTAAAAAAAAAAAAAAAAAAAAAAATCTCTTACTGGTCGGTACCCACATTTTCCTGTTGATATTATAACAATAACTTTTTTTTAGGAAACTACTATTATTTTTTGTGAATTTTATCATTTTTTTATTTGTTTAAAATATTTTACTATATACAAAAATTATTATTATTATTATTAAATTTAAATATTTTCTTTTTATAATTTTAAATATATTATAAAGAAAATATATGATCATTGAAAAATAATAAAAAATATTATATTTATTGCTAGGTATAAATTTTAATTGAGATATATATAAATATAATAATGTGAATTTTTTTTTATAAAATGATTTCATATAAATTTAATTTTTTTATAATTTACTAATACTGCGAAAAAAGATAGTATTAAATAATATATTATTTAGATCTAATTTGACATAACTTATGAAAATAACTTTTCATATGAGAGAAAGTTCTATTTCTAAAAGTAATACTTTCAAAAATAATTAACTGTATATTTGTGTTTGGTAAAATACAATCTAAAAATTACTTATAAACTTATAAGAGTATTTTTGTCCACTGATTTTTTAAAACTACTTATAAACTTAGTTTCTATAATATAGAATTAAAGAAAAAAAATCTAATAAAAGCTCAATTAAAAACAGTCAAAATTAAATAAGTTGACCGATGCTTGGGAATGATAAATGGTTAATTTGATTTTAGAGACTTCTAATTCCAATGAATCAATTCGATTGAATTCCTTTCGTTGGAAAGATAAAAGAAAATAAAAAGGGCAAAATGCATATTAAAGCTCTTTAATTTTCATTTTTATATTTACGAGAAACACACTTATTAAATACGCCTTATAATTATTATAAGAATTTTTAATACTAATTACAAATCTAATTAGAATAATGATTTAAAAAATAAATTTAATGAAAGTATAACAAAACTTATACAAATTCATTGAACCGAGGATTCAATTGGTTGTAGTGAGAATAGAATTATTTTTTTCTTAGTTCGAATTTTTTTTTTATGCCTTTTTCAATTATTTTTTTATATACTATATTAATTATAAAAAAATATTTACTATTTAAATAATTTAAAAAATTATTAAATAAAATAATTCCATCGCTTTCCATTAACGCATAATCATGACTTAAGGATAATAATGGGGTGAGAAATTCCCGTTTTCTGCGGGGATTTGCCCCGAATGGGATAGGAATTTTTCAATTTTTCTCTTCATGGAATTAGGGATAGGGAATATTTTTTTCCTGTTAGCAGGGACGGAGAGTGTATTCCTCATCTCATGGGGACCCGTTATTATACTTAATTAATTATTATATTTATTTAATTATTCCTTATATAAAATTATATTAATTAATAACATATATATATATATATATATGGGGAATAATTTGTTCAATAAATAATTCTTATTGGAGTTACATGCTTTAATGTATGAGGTTATTGGAGTTTATTGAAAGCACTTATTATATTAAATTTGTTTAAGTACTCGTATTTTAATATATGTTGAATTTTTAATATTTTATTAAAAAATATTACTGAATATTTTTTATGTATTAAAATATTTATATTTTAATTATGTTTGGTTGATGTTTTGTGTGTTTGAATTTATTAATATTTTCTAAATAAATTTTTTCATATTTTTAGCTATTGAATTTTATAAATATAAACAAATTTAGTAATACAAAATTTAAGCGGGGAACGGGAATCTCCATCTGCGGGAATGGGGATGGGGATGGGGATGGAAACTAAATTCTCCTTGTATGTAAAATGAGGACGAAAATGGAGATTCCCCGCTAAAGCGGGAGTGGGGATGGGAATGGTTCTCCCGCTCCCGCTCCGCCCCATTTATCATCCCTACTTAGAGAAAGTATGTAATTATGATAATGATATGATGGATATTCTTTTTTTTTTATATATATATTTCAAAGAAAAAATATAAAAAATAAATAACAAAAGTGAAATAGATTTTACAATCTTAAAATCAATAAAAAAAATTGGATAAATTATTTTAATTAGTTTATGAAGTATATAAAACAAAAAAGAAGAATATAAAAAAATACTCAATGAATAAAAAAACATGAATTATATATATATATATATATAAACCAATGAACAATTAAAAAAAAAAACATGAGCAACATAAAAAATAATAAAATACTGAAAAGATTTTTTTTATAGACGAACTTCTACAATTTATAAAAAAAACTCGATTGAAATTTAAAGGAGAAGTGAAAGATTTTTAATTTTTTTTTTTATTCATAAACTACATAAAAAGTGAATAAAAATATATAAAAATCTATTAATTATAAAAATAAATGAATTTTTGAAAACATATTTTTATTTATAGATTTTATAAAAATTATAATTGAATATCACTCATTTCTATAAATTTTTCTAAAATATTTAAAAAATTTAATTAAATACTTTTTGACTTTTGTAAAACCCTTAAAAATTATTATCGAATACTCCTAACTTTTTAAATTTAAAAAAAAAAAATTAATTTTTTTTATCCAATACATCCTTAAATAATAAAAATATTTATTAACAACCAACTTTTGAATTATTTTTAAATAAGAAATCAATTCTAAATATTATACTTGATTAAATTATTACTGATGAAAAATAATATCATTGGGTCCAATCAAGCCATTAAGGCACAGGTCAACAATGGGGTCCATCGTGAAAGCAAGATGTCTAGGTTAAAATTGAGCAAGTCCAGCAGAATAAGGTGAGCATGGAGGGGAAGGAAGGGCGAAGAAGATCTCCTCACCTCACTGACACAAATGACTTGACTTTAGGCATGTTCATAGGAAGCTGTCTAAAGCCCAGGGAACCAATAGCGAGGAAAGTATCCTCGTCTAGTCTTCATAAATAGCTCGACAGAAGGAGACTCGCAAGACAAAGCGGAAGCTTCCTAGTGTACAATCGAACCAGGGAGAATTAAGAAAGGCAAATATTTTTTTATCTTCATTAATTACCTCTGACATAACAATAGGCTATAGGAACTTATCTCATTTTATAGTATATAATGATAGGCTAGTTTAGTACAAGACTCCAATTATTGTTGTTCTAAGAATAATAGCTTTTTAATTAGCTTTCTTGAGTAATTAATAATACTTTCAATGCACTGTGTGTGTAATTAATTAATAAACTAATGAATAGTCAGAATTGGGTATGCATGAATTCTTTTTTTAGATGAGATTGCAATTTTTATTTGTAAAACAAATTATATATATATATATATATATATATATATATATATATATATATATATATAGTTAATAATAAACATAATTAAAAAATTTACTTATCATAATTTTATTCATTTTTATTAAAAATATATAAAAAAAATATCTCACATTGATTAAATATAAAACATATTAAGTGATTATTTATTAATATAAAAAAATTAAAAATAGACTCTCTAATTTTAACAAGCTTACTTTTGATGTAGGGTAAATATTTTAATCCAAAATTGATTAATTCAAGATTATTTTAAATTTAATTTTTATAATTAACAGAGATCCCAAATCTTTACGCTTAGTAGAAATAAATTCCATACAATTTGATCAAAATTCACATTGAATTTTATATTTTTAAAAATTTTCATAATTGTAACATTAAAAAAATTTATTTTAATTTTCAAATATAAAATTTTTAAGTTTGGAACATACAAATTTGAAGTTATATCTTTTCAAATATAACTTTAAATATAAGAATTCATTTATATATGAATTCTACTTGAAACTCATTTATAAATAAATTTATTTATGAATGTTTATTTAAAAAAAATTGTGATTTTAAAATGTCAAGTATAATAAAAAAAATTAGATAAACAAAAAATTATCATATTATTTATTCTCTTTCTTGTTTCAAAGTTATTGTCACATAGCAGCATCGATAAAATATTATCAAATATAGACATAACAAATTTTCCTACCAACCTGAATATAAATTTATTTGATTTTTATTTTATATAAAAAATATGTCATTTGATTCGTTACAACAAATACTATAATATTATAATTTTAAAAGATTTTTAAACTCTAAAAAGTCAATATAGCAGGGACTATTGTATTTTTGACAAATAGCCCCCTCAACCCAAAATAACACTGTTTGTTAGTTATATGGATCTAAATCATCTAAAGAGATGTTTAGATAGAAGCTCTGTTTTGAAAATAGAATTTTGCAGTTTAAAAAAAATTATTATATCTAATTTAAATTTTTTCTATTTTTAAGTTTCAAAATAATATTTTGAATTAATCACCAAAATATTAAAAAAAAAATAGCGTTTCATATCTATTTTAAGTAGATCCAAACACTTTTTAAATTTAAAAATAAAATATTTAATTGTACCATCAAAAAGAGAAATAACCTAATATAGTTATACTTTCGTCCAAATTAATACTCATCCCATAAGAATAATCTCATTCTTTTTTTTTTTAATTATTATTTATCATAACTTATAGTCTACTGTGATTTCTTTCTTTAATAATAATCAATTTTTTATTTTTTAATACTATCCTTATTGAATATGCATCTTTATCAATGAAATTTATTAGAACTTGTTTGATATAATAAATCTTTTAACATCCATTTGAAAATTTATATACTTCTTGTTTGATATGTCAAAGAATTCTTATAAAATTTTTATATAATGAAAATAAGAATAATTAAGAATTAAACTAAAGAGATTGATGATAACAAATGATAATAATTAATATAAAAAAAAAAATGGGAGAAAGATAAGATAACACAATAGTCAAAAGAAATGGAAATGATGATTTAATTAGGTGTTGATTTATCATGCTTACCAACAAGGTCCTCAATTACTGGAGAAATTCTTGAATGAGATTATAGGACTTAGCTAGATATTATGGGACTTACCTATAGAAATATCAATGGTCTATGATATAAACTATGAGAGAAAAACATGGTCTAGTTTGACGGAAAGTAAAGGTGATGGTAATATATTATTTAAACGACAAATAAAGGGATCTCTATGGGGTCTGGCCTTATGGCTTTTGGCTGCAGGATGCGTTAATTAATATTGTTCAATGAAAATTAGTTTTATTTGGAAAAAGAATTGCAAAGATTTGGAATGTGGGCTTGGGAATCCATTGACAGATACTATTATAACTTCGAAACTGTATAATGCTCCCACAGTGAAAAAGATAGAACTCTCAACATGATCGACCCCAAGTTCAGTTCATAGTTCTTTTTTTTTTCCCCCTCAAAATAATCCTAAAGTTTATCATGTTAGAACTTGATGATAAAAATAATTCTCTTGGCCCACGGACAGAGTTGCAATCGAGCTGAGTCTAATTTAGTTTCAATTTATTCAGACTCGATTTGATATTATTTTTTTAAATTCGAGCTTGAGCTCAAATTCTAAATCGAATTTGAAAATTATTTCAAATTCAATTCATTTAATTATTAGACAAGTTCGAACTCAACTAATTAAAAGTTTATTTACAAATTATAATAATTGAGCTTAGTTTGAGCTCGATTCATTAATAAATTATAATTGAGTTGTCTCATTTTGAAACTTATTTTTAACTAGTTTAATGTGTAATTAGAATATCTAACTTTCTAAATATTCATTTATAATAAAATAACTATATGACGCAAAAACAAAAGAATTCAATTAGTAAAAAAAAAAATTCAATCATAAAATTATGTATTACTTGTATATCAAAGATATTAATTAATAAAAAATATTTTAAAAATTAAAATATTAAATTATATAACATTAACAAAATTTTAAATTAAAACTCTATTATTATTACAAAAATATAATTATAATAATATAATATTTATTTAAGAATTACCTATTTTTCTAAGGATATAATGTAATATTGATTTTGAAAAAAAGAACAAGTTGTATATCATCATCCAATTATTTGTCTATATATTTTTTATATTTATGCTATTTGATTAGTTTAGCAACTAAAATATATACATGATTTATGAATTAAGTGAATAAACATTATATTTTATTTTATAATTAAGAAAATATAATAATAATTTCTAATAAAAATAACTTTTTATTAAAATTAAAAATATAATTTGTTTCCCTTTTAAAAATATTTAAAGTGAACTTATAAGAAAATTAGAAATATTTATATTTTAATCAAATTAAATTACTAAAAAGATTATAGGACTATTAAAATATATTTTTTAGAGTGTCAAAATTATTAGGCTAATAATAATAATAATTGAGCTGTTTGCCAGCCTATTAATCGATTTATTCTCAAACTGTTTACGAATTTATAATTAAATTGTTCACGAGCCAAATTAAGTTGAATTTAATTTTACTCAAACTCAACTTATTTATTCATTAAATTTTAAAATAAGATTCAAATTTAATTTATTTATAAAATAAACTGAAAACGAATAAATTTTTATCGAGCTGAACACTATATCGCTCATAACTAAATTACTCATAAATAACTCTCATTTGCAGTCATACCCATGGAAAGTCATTTTCGAACATATTTTCTAGAGTTTTTAGGGCTCTACAACTTTCTTTATCAAGATAGGTATTATTTATTTATTTATTATTATTATTATTAGAATGCAAGATAAGATCTCTCCATTTACTTTCAACTCAAGGGAAAAAAACCTTTTAGATATAAGGTTAATTTGGATTTGCTATGACAAATAGCCTTTTTTTTTTTTAAAGCAAAAGTTGAGGATCATGAATGATTATGAGCCAATGAAAAATAGTTATTTGTGATTTAATTTTATGATTTTAAACTAATTTTTAAGCAAGCTTCAAATATAAACTATATCCAAAATCAATTTTAGATCCACAATAATCAAATGATAAATAATAATTATTATTAAAGAAGTCTCCATTTTTTTTTGTCAAAAACTATGTAAATTCGAAATTTTTTTATTAATACTATAAATATATTTTTATTTTATACACTCATATTAATAAATAAAAATATATTTAATTAATATGATTCATATATTTATCTTTTCAATGAAAATATATTGATATATATATTTTTTTTAATTCATATGTTATTATTATATATGATGAGTAGTATATATACACACTAAATATAGACAATACTTAATACTTCAGGCTATTAGTCATGCATTAACTACTCTTTTTATAGGAGAATTTGTCACTCAAATGCTAATTGCGTTTTTAATCTTTAAAATTAAAGAGTAAAACTTACTTTTCAGATGTGGAGAGTTAAATTTATTCTATAATTTAAATTTAAACAATAAAATTAATTTTTTTTGTTATAAAGAGTTTGAAAAATATAAAAATAAATTTTTTTAGAGATACTCGCATATGAGTTTATTTTATATCTTATTATTTTTTTTTTACACACGATCATATAATAAATTTTATAAAATATAATAATTTTTATAATAAAAAATAATCTTGATATTTGTCTATGTATACATTTTTGTAAATTATTATTAATAATATATTTAACTAATATTATAGTGCACATTATATTTAAAATAAAATTTATTTAACTATATATTTAAATTGAATTCTTAACTAATTAGATTATTAAATAATAATTATATCATATGAAATCAGTTGAATTGAATCCTTAATATGTCAATCAACTGTACCAGATTTATCTATGCTTTAGGATTATGATACATAGATTAGATTAGATTCAACATTCCCTAATTGTTAAGGATATTCACTTTCTTTAACTTAGTTATAGATAGTGATAGACTTTTCTATGAAGTGAAAAAGATAAAAAATTTAGAACTTGAAATTGATTTCATGAATTTTATAAAATTCAATGGAAAATTTACATATATTGTGTTTGATATATGAAAAAAATTCATACAAAGTTTTATATAATGATAATAAGAATAATTAATAAGAATTAAACAAAAGAGACTGATGGCAGCAAATGGTAACAGATAAAAAAATTGGAGACTGATAACAAACATGGAAACTACTGCCAAAAAAAAAATAATAAAATAAAATTTACAGTAGTGAAAAGAAAAGACCATCGATGGTGATTGATGCCGCAATGGATATAAACAAAAATTAAATAAAATCTTCAATAATTGAATAAGATAATGGGATCTTATGGCAAGAGATCATAAAAATTCAAGTTAGTCATATATAGAAATTGTTACAAAAATGAGTTATCCAGGCTAGAAAGTCCAATTATATATAACTCAATCAATGTTTTATATTTAATTAATATATAATTTATATTTTAATATAATTTTGTCAATATAATAATTTATTAATCACAATTAATATTTATAAATATATGATGAAAATTGGATTAAATAAATTAAAAAATTCAATACGAGAAAAAAATAAATTTAAAAACCTATTATTTGGATGAAATTGAAAATCTAGCACAAACGAAAAAATAATTGAAATCAAACTAAATACTTAAATATATCAATAATAAAAAAAAATTTAAAATTTTAGTCTAAATTATAATTTAAATGGGATAGATGCATATGAATTATTTTTTCACTATAATATCAAATCATATTTAAATATGTAACTATAGCTCTTCGTCTGTCTAAATCAAATATAAAAGTGAAGGACAAAAATATTAGTGTGTAACTTAATTGTCATCAAATTAAATATATGTCAAGTTGTTTTGTGAATTTTGTGAAGGTAGATATTGCAGCCACCAGCCCACATATCTTTGGTTCATTGGAAAAATTAAAAAGACACTACTCACTACCAGTCTACATACATAATATAACAATATTTGATTGTTTTGATGCGTGAAGTATGGTACAATAGTTCTCTTCTACATATTACATACATAAATTTGTTGTTTTCTTTATTTAAGAGTCCTGAGGGACAGCTTGCATTTTTAGATAATTGTGACCATCAAAGAAATGAAAATTATTGGGAAAAAAGTGTCATGTTAATTGCCATATCTCCCCATATTTAAAATTGATCCTTAATACATGCATCACTTATCAACTCCTCTTATTCTTTAAATTATATCTAACAAATTTCATTATCTTTTATTGAATAAATATTAAAAATTATTTGTAATTATACTCATTTGCATATAGTCTAAAGATGTATATACTTCTTTTTTAATATGAAAAAAGAGATTATTTTATAATTATAGTTAAATTAAGATATTAATTAATTTTATCATAATTACATATCTTATTTTAAATAAAATTTTAATTTTTTTTATTATAAATAAAATAATAATAATTTAATTTAATTTGAAAATTTTTAAATTAAAAATATTAATTTAATTTAATAACAATCTTTTAAATCGATTAAACCGAATTAATATAATCCTTAAAAAAATAAAACAGAACGCATCCGGACTCTATAAAAATAGAACAAAACTATAAAGGGCCAAAATAAGAGCATTAAAAGTAAATTCTTGGTCAACATTTTAACCATTTTAGAGGATTGTGATTCCGAAGGAATTATTTAGTGAATCCCATTCATCTAATCATAATAATTAATATATTCTGGGAGTGTTGAGATACTAACAGCTAAGTCAGTTGACTTTGGTCAAACAAAAAGGCAAACTATGCTAAATTTTTTTAAGAATATTATACAATAGCATAGAATTACATAAACATATTTATGATGAAATATCATATCATACACTGGGATTAACACTGATCTTATTTCCAGCCTACAAGATAACGAATTATATAATATAGAACAAGAGACAGTGGATACAAAGAAAAAGCCAAAATACAAGTCCAAAGTGGATATATTTTCCTGGTCGAACCAATTAGACCTGTTATAGCACTAACAACTAATACTACTAATACCTCAGCTGAATACTCCTATTTAAAGCCTCTTGCCCAAACGAGTCCTAGAAGTGTCAATAGTCCAAGAATGTTGTTCATGAATACTGCTCCATATATCTGCACACATCAAATCATAGCCCATTAATGAAATTTCTTTCGTTCATTAATTCAGTTTGTATAAGAGTTTGAAGATGACTCCAGTACTGCTATTAAGTCAAATTTAAAAATGAATGAAGATGGATAAAGAAAAGAGAAGTGACTGACCTCTGAAAACATTATCGAAGGTGCTTCCTTCTTTTTTTTCCTTGCTGGAAGGATTGTTGCCATTACTGTTTTATAGTTTACAGCAAAAGGAAGTACCACAAATGAAATGAAAAAAGGAGGTATGCCTATGTGTTCTGATAAGAGTTGAGTATTATTAACTAGAGGCAATACTAGAGAAGACAAGATTGCAATTCCAATAACTACTCGAGGTAAAGCCTTCAGTACCCCAAATAATTTTGTGGAGTCATTCTCATCAGTTTCTTTCTTGTTCTTTTTGATAAAGTCATCACATCCAAGGAAGAACTCTTCCTCAGTAATCAAATCATCGCTGTCCTTATCAAAGTGCTCCATTAATTTTTCCGGAGCAGATTTTTCATCAAGTTCCTCATACCCAGATTTCTTATTCGCTAGGAACTTTTTGAGCTCAGCTTTTGATATGCTATTATCATTATTTGTATCAATATCACGAAATATCCTGTTAATAAACAGAAAATGACAAGAAAACTAATTAATCAAGAAAAAATCTTATTTGTTAAAGAGTATATTAATTAGTTAATTGACCTTCTGAGGCAAGAAGCATCAACGTCTGAGGTAACAAGCTTTTCTTTAGCAAATTCTTGTAAATGACCTAAAAATCCAGCTACCAGAAGCTGATCCTTTGAATATTTTAAATTTCTGTCTTGGATCCATCGATTACGAGACTAATACATGGGATTAGAATTAACAAAAAGAATTGACTAATTAATAATTAATGACCCAAAAAATTATAATCAGAAACCAAATATTTGAAATTGAAGATTCATACCACAAAAACGAAGAGACTAGCGCTGCAACAGATACAATGAGAGTGAATATATGGCTCCATGGCTGTGACTTAAAAGTATCAGCAATTTCCACCATGATAAATGGAATCAATGACAAAAGCATCATTTTTGCTGTACGACTTGTCCTGTTTTTTTTATCCGTTTCTTCGTTTTTATCCGTTTCTACACCATATTCTGTCAAAAATTAAAAATGAAACTAAATCATCAGATAACAGAGACTAAATGAATATGATATACATGGGAAATTCACAAATTAATTAATTAATTAACTAACCTTTTAAACTAGATAATTTCCGTTTTAGCACTGAACAACCTGCAGTAGTACTTGAAGGGTCTTTTGATGATCCGTTAATTATTTTAGTTTTGCCAAGAAGGACACTAATCCCCCACTGTAAAGTCAAGTAAAAAACAGTAGATCCTGCAAGAGTACCAACACCATTCTCGACTCTCGCTTGAGCTGCCACTTTGTTCTGTGCAAGTCCTGACGCTGCAACCAAGCAATTGCAAAATATCCAAGATGTCAAAACTGTATAATAAATTTCCACTTGAGAATTTAAACACTTGTCAGAGCCTAATTAACCGGGGAAAAAAACAGAAAGTATACCAAGAACAAGCACTATAGTGGGTAGTGTTGCTAGAATGCGAAATAAAGTAGCACCATATATACCAACACCAAGGATAATAAAGATTTGCTGTCTGCCTTCTGTTAAAAGTTTTTCACCAACAAGAAGCAAGTACTCAAGAATTAGAATTTGGAAGATGTAGCCCGGAATGTTAGTGGCACATGGTAAGAACCCGTAGCAGTGAGTACAAGCATGTTCTGTGGAATTAATAACTTTTGGTCTCAGAATCGAAGAGTTAAATTCAAGGTGATCAAAATCAACAACTCTGGCCGGTAAATAAAGTTTATCAGAGCTTGTTCTAATACTCCGGCTATGTACTTTTACTGCCACAAGCAGAGTAATAAAAGCCAGAATTTTCAGACGTGCCATTGAAGTGGTGGAAGAGAAGAAAAAGAGAAAATGGTGAAGTTAATAGTTTTGGTTGGTTTCATAATTGAGCTCGAGTCGAGCTCAAATATACACACTGAACATTGACTTGTAAGGAGAAAGTCAAGCTTGAGAGAGCCCAGTCCCAGACATTAAAGCCTCCGGCCCACAGATCTTTGGACAATCAACTCATAGTTCCTTTGAAAAAGAGAAAAAAACAAAGGACAAAATTTTCTCTTTTAAAATATAACTTCAAAAATATATATATATATATATATTCATTTTTGTATATGAATTCTAATTCTACTTAAATTCATTTATAAATAAATGAATTATATATTTTTAATTTATTTATTTCAAAAAAATTGTATAAAAATATTATCAAATATAGACACAACAAATTTAAATTTTATATATTGTATATTATAAATAATTATTTTTAAATTTTTTCATTTGCTTTTTGTACATATACATTAATTTATTTATTTTTTTTTTAATTTTAGATAATCCAAATATCACATTCAGTTTTTAATGAGGTACAGATGACAGATGGCAATATTTATGCCTTTTGGAATGATTAAACCCACAAAAGTTATTCACTTTTTGTTACAGATATCCAAATCATACAAAAGTGATGCTTTATTTGATATATTAAATAATGTTTTTGACGTTATACATGTCGACGTGTGCATATGACATCACTCATCACGTTCGTATATTTATTTTTCTAAATACTTAAATAAAATTCTGAAATAAGGATATTTTGGAAATAAAACTATTTTTTTATTATATTTTTTAAATTTTTAATTGAAAAACTGAAAAAATAATGAAATGAAAATATATATAAAAAATAATTAATTTCTCAAAAAAAAAAAAAGAAATTAATCAATTACAAGTTTTAGAAATTAAATAATAATTTATTTTTATAAAAACTAATAATTGATAATTAAAAATAATTTCATTTACTGCTGTGGTCCTATGATTGTGATCCCCAAAGCTCAACTTGAGGCCGCGTGTCCGCTTCTTACATTGTATACATCCAAGTACTTCTCACAGTCTCACTCACTTGGATTGAGGGATCACTATGTATTTTTACACAATTAATTAAAAAATAATTTTATTTATTTTAATTTTAAAAAAATATAGTTAAATAAAAATTAATTATTTTAATTGAATAAAAAGTAATTTTAAATTAAAAATAATATATTTTTTTAATTTTAATTAAATAAAATAATTAATTTTTATTTAATTATTAATTTATTTTATTTTTTATATATTTAATTTAAAAAAATATTTTTTTATAAATAAATAATTTTTTTTTAAATTATAATTTCCCAAATACTTTTTCGGATTCATTTTTATTGTTTTTGGTTATGTGAGGTATAGCTAATTAATGATTGTTGTTGGTAGCTTAGATAATCCAATGTGGATGTCATGGCTCCAGAGTTACAGATTGCCTATCTTAAGAAAATTAAAAGATTTGAGCCCATCTTCACTAAATAGGATTCAAAAAACGATATTAATTTTGACAATAAGAAATATCGAAGTTTGAGTGAACAAGAACAGAGGGATCACCTTCTATTCTCTTTAACAATTACAAGAACAGAGCTGATCTTAAGATTAATGAAATCTCAATTCAACAATCAGATGCTCAAATTGAGGACGAAACTCATATATGTTTAGAAATGAGTGGTGTAAAGAATGAAAAATGAGAGTATTTAAGTAAATTCATATATATTTAATAGAAAATTTGAAGAAATGATTATTTATATTAACGGAATAAAATATTAGAAATTAATTTATTAATTTTTAAAAATAAAAAAATAAAAGTATAAATTATATTAAATTCTAAAGAGTAAATAGTTATTAACACTTATTTTTATGTAACTAAAAAGCTTGAGGGCCACTAATTTTATATTGGCAATGTATTTAAATTTTTGTCCGAATATGTTGTCTTATTATTCATCTTAATTTTTATTTTGTTATTTATAAAAAATATTAATTATTAAAATATTTTTAAAAAAATTAATAATTTAATTTATAAAAAATAAAAAATAAAAAATAAAAAATAAAACACATAATTTCGACTATTTAAATTTGCCCTTTGATTATATTTCCTATTTTGCATGTTCCAGAGATTTCAGATACAAAATTGAAGTTTTCAGTATTTGTGACTGGTCCCCATCTGAGAATTCATTAATTGTACTAAATCGACAGATAAGGACTATTTAATATATTGGTAGGTTTTTCTTAACTAAAGCAGAGGATATTTATAGCAAATGGCAAAGGACAATAGGGACTATCATCCAATAACATTTAGGCAACACTAGAGGAGTTGGAACAGTGTGTGAAACAAAAACTTCACCGACTTCAAATACATTCAGTAGATATTGCCTTCAATTTTCTCCTTTTTTTTACCCTATCTCTATGGTTTTGTAGGACATTTGTGCCCTTAACCTTTGTATAAATTTAAGTAATTCATATCTTCCACCTTCCTAAATAGTAATATAATATATCCTCCTTTTTTTTTTCGCATGCCTTAGAAGGAGAGAAGGTGTCTTTAGTTAACATAAAGCAAATCTTATTCAAAGCAAGGGAACTTGATTAAAACCTAATCATAATTAATTGAATTAATTAATTATAACAATCAATTTAGGAATAAAAAATTAATGTTCCTTTTTGTAGAAAAATTGCCTTTTATATATTTATTATAGTAAAATTTCTATAAATTAATAATCTCTATTATTCTCTTTATTTTTTTTTATTTATAATTTAAGATTTTACATATATATTAAGACGCTTATTAATTAGATTAAAAATAACTTATTTAACCTTATATCGTTAAGGATATCTTAAATTAAATTATTATATTCTAATTAAATGTTATAAGGATAAAGTAACAAAAAGTGGATAAATATTATTTTAAAAATTTAAAACTACAATTAAAAATAGAAATGGATGAATTTCTAAAACGACAGATAAAAAAAACGGAGGAAGTATTTAATTAGATTTATTATAAAAATTTTCTTGTAAATAATAAATGTTTAATTATATAGTTATGTTATTATTTAATTTTAATTATGTATGCATTATATTTATTTTGAGTATATTAAATAATAAATGTCAAATTATATAGTAAAAAATATATTTTTTTATATTGTATAATATTACTTTAATTACTCTTGATTTTATTTCAATTCAATCGATTCGACTTCGGTCGAATCTTTGATCCTTTGACCCTCTGACTCTTTGACTTTACCGGTTCTTTAACCGAGCCGAATTTGAGAACATTGATTAAAACTCTATTTTAAATGTCAGAGTAGTATTTGCTTTGAAATTATAGAAATCATAGGGGTTCATTTGGGTAGCCTGAAATTAAAATCTGTTTTAATTTCACCGTTTGGCAACATAACTAGAATTGGAATTAAAATTCTACTATCAATTTCATGGAATAATAATATAACTAGAAAAATAATTCTGTAATTCTTGATTCAACCCTTAAAAATTATAATTTCATAACCACTAATGCCAGCCCCTAATGCCATCATAGTTGGCACCGACAGCTGCCACCATTGCCGGCGCTAGTCACTGTCGCTACCGGTAACTGCTACTATCGCTAGCACTAGTCGCCACCATAGTTGGCACCGATGGCCGCCACTATTGCCAGTGCCAGTCACTGCCACTACTAGCGGCGATGCCCTACCACCAACATTAATTTTTATAAATTTTCAATTTCAATTCCAATTCTTTGTGTGATACAAACATTAGAATTACAATTTTAACATAATTTTAATTCTAAAAAATTGAAATTCGAATTAAAATTCTCGATTTCAATTTCACTATCCATACATTATCCTTTGAAAAGTCTGGAATTGAAGTTAAAATTAGAATTGAAATTGAAATTTCAGTGTTTGGCAGACATTTAGAATTAGAATTAAAATTAAAATTCTACCTACAATTACATGGAATTATAATATAACTAAAATACCAATTCCACAATTCTATTCTCAACCTATAAAAATTATAATTCCATAATCATTACTAGTATCCTCTATCTCACTGCCACCGCCACTCCCAGTACCACCGCTGGCGATGGTGGTCCACAACCACCGGTGGTCTACCACCACCTCCGACACTGTCACTGCTGGCGGTTTACCACCACCACCATCACTGCCGGAGATGAAGGTTCGTCGGATCGTCATCACTTGCAATGAAGGCTCGCCGGATCATCATCACCTGCAACAATGGCTCGTTGGACCGTCACAGCCTGCAACAACGGCTTGCCGAACCACCACCGCCGGCACTCTCGGGGGGGGGGGGGGGGGGGGGGGGGGGGGGGGGGGGGGGGGGGGGGGGGGGGGGGGGGGGGGGGGGGGGGGGGGGGGGG
>CANXYC011000860.1:0-43677 GCA_948193065.1 Aleurites moluccanus | reverse complement strand
GTTAAACTAAAGATCAAGAAATTGGAGAACACAAATGGCCGTCAAGCGACCTATGGCAAAAGGAAACATGGCATCATGAAGAAGGCTAAGGAGTTATCTATTCTATGTGACATAGACATTATCCTTCTCATGTTTTCACCGGCCGGCAAGCCCTCAATATGCAAAGGAAAGAAGAGGTACTCTCATTAATGCATTTCCTGATTTAAGGATTTGTAGCTTGTGAACTATAAAATTACATATCTATTTCTTGTTCAATTGAGCTATTTCATTTTAAAAGCACAGACAAAGCTTAACAGCACTGCACTTGATTGAACTGAGTGTTCATCGTTTAGCTACAATGGAGTTAGATTAAGAGTATAGGTAGGAATGTGAGTGGATTAGGTTCTTGATTTTTCATGTGCACATGCATTCTAGATCTATTTGTCTTTTTCTAAGGATTTGGCAGTGGAAAAATACATTTTTAGATTTTAGTAATTTTATGTTCCTGTCAATATTCTTCATAATTTTCATCACCTTTGTTATCATCATAAATATTGAAAAAATGGTTGACAAAGCTTAACAGCACTGCACTTGATTGAACTGAGCAGGAGCTAATTGTTCATCGTTTAGCTACAATGCAGTTAGATTAAGAGTATAGGTAGCAATGTGAGTGGATTAGGTTCTTGATTTTTCATGTGCACATGCATTCTAGATTTATTTGTCTTTTTTTAAGGATTTGGCAGTGGAAAATTACATTTTTAGATTTTAGTAATTGTATGTTCCTGTCAATATTCTTCATAATTGTCATCACCTTTGTTATCATCATCATCATAAATATTGAAAAAATGGTTGAAAATTTCTTTTCTTTTCCGTGATTTGAGTAGCATTGAAGAAATCATTGCAAAATTTGCTCAGTTAACACCTCAGGAAAGGGCTAAAAGGTAGTGTGTTTCCTCGCTTCCTTTTTGTAACCATCTTGTATCTGAGTTGATTTTTGGAGTTAGAGTTTAATTACATTTTCATTTGATTGGAACAGGAAGTTAGAAAGCCTTGAAGTAAGTCCTTTCTTATGAACAATTTCCCATTATCAATGTCAATGTCTTCTCTTTTACCACTTGTTTTCATTACATAACTTTTTTTTCCATTCTTATTGCTAAAAGGAAATTTTGTTCTCTTTTTGAGAGTTTAGGCTCTAAGGAAAACTTTTAAGAAGTTGGACCATGATGTTAACATACCTGAATTTCTGGGCACAAGGTATGTACCAGTCGACACAGTGCATCACTTTCTAGTTTCTCAGGTTGACCATATTTTCGGAAGTATATGTACTAAAACACTTCTTGCTTTCCATTTTTTTCCTTTTTATTTCAGTTCTCAAACAATAGAGGTATGAACTCAAACAACAATTCCAAAATAAACGTGATCTCTTCAAACTATTTATTCTTCAGTACTTAAGCTAGTGACATGTTTTACACATTTGAAATTGCATTGATCAGGACTTATCAAACCAATCGAGGTTATTGCAGAATCAACTATCTGAAGTGCATAAAAGACTGAGGTGAACAGCTGCAAATCTTTGATTGTACAATTATGCTTTCAGCTTTCTTATTTGATGCCATTTGAATGGTGACTTCAACTGCTCACTGCCCCATACTAATTTTTATATTAACTTGGTTTTCTGCAGCTATTGGACTACTCCAGATAAGATTAACAGCGTAGAACATCTGGATCAATTGGAACATTCACTCAGGGAATCACTTAATCAAATTCGAGCTCATAAGGTATGTTTAGCATTCCTGTTGTTGGCATCCTTCAGAAGTTACATTTATTCTTGGGTTTCTTGTGGATTAAATTTTGATCTGCACTTGAAACCGCACATGAAAAATCCATGAATCTAGAGATCTATAATGTTATTGAATGTGGTTGCTAAGACAGATATCTTGTTTGAAAGTCTGAAATATTTTTCGTTAAATTGAATGAAAAAGAGGAGATCAAGGATCCACATTATCTTAGTCAATTTTTCAATAAAATGGAGAGCTCTTCTATGAAAGTATCAAAGAAAATGATGCAATTAAAACTCTCCAATGGTAGAAGAGTCCCTGGAGTTTTTAAGCAGTTTAAGTGAAAAATAAGGTACAATGCTGCAACATTTTGAATGAAGAGATCTCCTTTGCAGCACACAGATGGGAAACTGAACGAATTCAATTTTTATCCTTTTACCCTTCAAATTATGATATCTTTTCTTCATTGCTAACAGCTGCACTAACAATTTTGACTTTCTCTTTGCCAGGAATATTTAGGAAAACAGCAGCTTATGTCGCTTGAATGCAATAGTCAGGTAAAGAGTGGCTTAATCCTTTCCCTAATGTCTTTCTTTTGTATCTTCATTAGAAGATATCATCTAACCTAACCCTTCTTGCAGTTCCAAAATGGGATGCATGTACCTTTCAGAATGGGTGCTGAGCAGCAACTCCCACCTATGCCATGGATTCCTAATAATGACAGTCAACAGATTGTGTTACCAGATGATCCAAATTTACTTGCCCATAGGTGCGTGGGCCTCTTAAAAAAAAACTTCTAATTTAGTGCTCCCAAGTATTAACCTTGTGACAATCCAGGGAGTTGCTTTTTCAAACCCATGTATTGATTGGCATCTTTAATCTTTCAAGACACTTGCATAAATGTACAAATATATGCGGACACATGCACATACGCACTCAAAGACAAGTGTGGAGACAAGTTACCATGAGTGGAATCACTTGCCCCCGCTAAATTTTAAAAACTTGGGGTCTTTTTTGATGTTATCAAATATATCCCAATTGACAAGTGACTTGTTAACCTTCATGTCAAATATATAACTAAAGATAATATTTAAAGAAGTGTATAATTTTTTTTGCAAGTCTATTTTTCATAAGATTATAATGAATTAATTCCATATAATAAAGTTGAAAATACAATATAAAAGTTATCTATTTGGGTGAGATTAATTTGATCAGTCACATAATTATATTCCATTGCACATCAGCTCGAGATCTTTCTGAAAATGTAGCCCTAAACCGGGTGAAGTAAAGGAAATAGATATATTTTTGCTGATGCCAAATAGTTTGGGATTAAGGCTTGCATCAGTTGAGTCTAAAATAGGGTAGAAATATTTACATAAGAATAACAAGTATTTTTTGCTTTTATGATCCTTGTAGACAGAAGACTCTTGCTGATGTATTCTCAACATAATAAAAAAAATTTCTTTCTTTAGGGATGTCGAGTGTTCTGCAAGTTCCTCCTTCGGAAGTTATTCTGGTTACTTTGGCACTGGAAAAAATTCAGAGCTATCTAATTCCAGTCAAGAAAATGGTGTGAGTGGTATTCTTAATGAGTTGAGTGGAACTGCATCACTGAGGCTGCAGTTGGCTGGGCAGTTTCCTTACTTTCCATACAATCTGAATTTGCTGAATGGTACAAAATTCCAACCTGCAGCAGAGATGAATCTACAAGAAAGCCCTGTGGATTTTCATGTTAACGGAAGTTTTGAAGCTCCCAAACCTGGATATGACACTACCCCTGGTAGTTGGGCTTCTTCATCCGGACCATGTGCGGTTACCATGTTTGATGAGCATTTGTATTCCAGGGTGAGTTCAACCTTAATTTTCTCTGGCCTTATTAAGTAAATGTTTTCTTCTTCTTCTTTTTTGTTTTTTTTTTCCCTCTTTCATGCATTTTTTTCAATATTTCGTGTATATTGGCTACCAAATGCTGAACTTGTATTATTCCTGGCAACATGCGTATCAATATTTTATGGAAAAATTATATCACTGGTGTCTAAATTTTTTAAAATCTGCTATTTTGTTGTCTAGACAATTTTTTTATCTAACGAGTTTCTTAACTTTTAAAAGTAATCTCATAGAAGTTCTTAATCGTTTTCTGATCACTGGAGTGCTGATTTGCAATTCTCTAACTCCATTTAAAATTTTATTTTGATATTCAACAATTCAATTTTTTTTTACTGTCCTTTCTCTAATGTTTGATATTTTCGAGTTGTAAATCGACACTTTAGTGATTGTAAAACAGTTAAAAATACTTATATGACATTATTTTTAAAAGTTGAGGAACTCGTCAGACCAAAGAAGTTGTCCTAATGCCAATAATACAAATTTTAAAAAATTCAGACACCAGTGATCTAATTTTTTCATATTTTATTTATGAAACAGCATAGAGTAGTTCAATTCTATATAGTATATTCAAGCAGGATATTATGTAACAGTTTTCAAGAATTAACTGCGGGTTTTGGATTTCCAATTTCACCATTCTTTTCCTCAACTGGGCTGAAAATGAGCTTTCAGCCTTAGTTTCCCTTATGATCTTTCACAGCATTCCGACGTAGCCAACTTTGATCAACCATAAAACTGCCTCTCATCTGATAATAAAACTTATGCCTTGCTTAGCAAGATTTGCAGACAGCCATTCATGGAAAGTGCTAAAATAGGAAGATTGAAAGTGCTAAAATAGGAAGATTATGTGAGAGAATTTTATTTTTGGGTTGCATCTGGCAGTCATGCCAAAAGTAAAATAGAGCTCTTTTTAGTACAAACCTTTCTGAAGTAACCAAACATTCCAATGAAAGTCCAGATATTTATAATTTAGAAAATCCAAGTTTATTTGGGCATTTATTATCGAAAATATTGTACAAGTGAAAATAATTGCAATTGTTGAAAAGCAAGAAGATAATTAATCAGTGTTATCTTTATTATTTATATTTTATATCCAATTATACAGAGAAAGTGTTGATTAATAAGAGGATAAATTTGAATTTTTTAGAATTTGTTTGTAGAAAAAAAGCAGTTGAAAAACTTCCTCAACTAGAAGAATTGTTCTAATGATGTTGATGAGCTTATATAATAACTAGCAATGCAGCTAACATACTGCACTTGCAATAATGGAACTGCATGAATACTTCTTTAGAGAGGGTGAGAGCATAAGATGTTTTTTTTTTAATGTGCAGGATTAGGAAAATGAGTGGTAGAACAATTAAAAGTTTTGTTATGCAGTGGTATTTAAGGTTCCAAGTAAATTTGTAAGAAGTAGGTTACTATGTGGAATTTTGGTGCGATAGCATATATAGTTGTAAAGATGATACTTTTTTGGAGAAGTATGTAGGTAATCTGGAAGTGTTCTTTTATTATAAAATGTTCAAGTAAATTCATATGAAGTATAATATTGGCGTTACTCTTTCCAGTGCTTTGATGCATATTTAAAATTTGTTTTTAGAAAGATCTTCAATATGGGAGCCACCATGAAGAATATTACTGAATTACTTGAGCAGTCACTTCAATTGTGCTCATGGGAAGAGTGATTGTCTTATGAACTAAGATATCACATGATCTGACGGTGAGTTTGATTTGTTACTACATAGTTGCCTATCAAAGTTGGAATAAGTGACTATAACTTTCTTTGAAGGAAAGAAGGGAAGTGCTTCTAGCATGCCATCTAAATGAGCCAATTTCTGGTATATTGGATTATCGCATCGTTTGAATATGATTTCTTGATCAAGTAGTCATCAAATTACTTGAATGCTTCTGTCTGTTGCACCAATCAGTTTGGGGTCAAAAGTTCTGCTAGTATCAAAATGATACCACCCTAGATGCAGTAGATAGATTTTCTCAGTCCCATAACCAGTGACATTCAATTTTGAGATTTAGACATTGGCTTTCCATTTTAGACTGTTCATTTCTCTTACTTCATTAGCACATTTGCATATCGCTTCCATTCTAGTTTAGTAATGCACTAGCCTTCCAGGAAGTTAAAGTGGAATCTTAATGTATTGGGTGGCAATGCCAACACTGCTGCATCCTTCATGGCTTTGTTACATAATTTTTATACTGAATCATTGATTCTGTCGTATAACAGTGCATTAGAAGCAAAAGATGTGGTATACAATTTCTTCTTTGTGCTTCTCGTTGTATGACTCGGATATTCCATATTATTAATCTGTTTGACTATATTTTTCTTATGTCACATCACGTCGCCAGCGCCTCTGGCAATTACTCTGCTGTATTTCTAATGAACATCTTAATAATTTCTTGCAGCAGCCAAACTAAGCTTCATGGATGATCTCACTGTTCAGCCACTGATCAAGTAGCTGGAGAGCTTGGCCACATTTACACGAAAAATTATTTATCCCACCAAATGAAGCTGCTGAATTTGCAATTGGATTTTTAGCGTGCAAATGTGAGCAGCAGCCATTAAGATATATACATAATTATGTTTGGCATGATAACTGCATAGGAATGCCCTGATATTGGTCACTTGTTAGAAAGAGAAAGGTGCCTATGGAATGAGGCAGGCATCCACTTTTGTGATATTACAGTATATTCTGTATACAAACTACATATATTAGTGGTTTTGAGGAATTAAATCTTTGTTTTTGGTGACAAGGTCAACTAATGGCAACCAGACTACTGCCTCCTTGTCCTCCCTAAGTGTGCCCTGAGCTGTAAATTAAAAAACCATATATATATAGCAATAACCATATAGAAATTGTTGCAAGTCAAAACCACATCTATGAATTGAATTTATCTGTAAAACTGTTATTTCAGTCTTGCCTCTATGAACTTTATTTAACCTTTTCTTAATCTAACGAGAATTATTTTACTGCATGCCAAAATGTTTAGGGATTCCAATAACAGAGAATCAGAAAATAAATGAACAAGTAAGATTTAGATAATTAATTGATAAAGGGTGTATAGGAGTTTAATCTAATCAGTGTACAGTTGTTTATCCTAATTGTCCTATTAGAAGACTCTGCTTTCATGAGATCATTGTCTTGTCTTTCGCCAATCTGGATTACACTTCTTTAATTAAATAATTAATTTGCTTTCATAGATACTGCAATATTAGTAGTTAATATTAGAAGGAAAATTTTTTTTTATAAGATATTATACTTATTTTTTATGGATAGCACATTTAACTATTAGAGAAAGACTCGATCACCTAAATTAAGCCTTGAATGATGCTTAAATTCTCTTCTCACCACTTTTTATAATTTGAAGAATCATACTTTAATGCTCATTAATTTAATTCCAAATTGAATCAAAACTATTAAACAACATGAGCATTGTAATCAAATAATAAGTGGTGTTAAAAGATTATCCGTAATATCATTTATGTGAGCGGAATTTTGATTTAATGATAAGATTAAAAATGAGGTTTTGGAAAATTTAGATTTTGATAATTAAAAAAGTTTGTACTGTTTTGATATTAGTTCATTTTTATGTGGAATTGATATCCTGCAAAATACATAATATTTTAATATCTGATGACAATGTATATAAATAATCTGATTACAAATTTTATGTTCTCTTTGAAAAACAACTTGACAACCCAACCACCATTTAGGCATAATAAATATGCAGATTTTGACGTGATATGAAAGGAAAGTTAACAAAATTCCAAGCATTGGTGGCCTCAAGGTCCATGTTAAGAATTTCCATCTTTCGAATTGAATTCTTGGATATTATATATTTTCTATTATATATATATTGCAAAAAATTTAAGAATTCTTGTGTATGGCTTTTGACTGAGGAATTATCAAAGAAAAAGATTATCAATATTTTGAGATTTTTTTTATTATTAATATTTTATCGATATTTTTCTTAAATTTATATTAAACAATGATGATTTATAAAAAATATTTTTAATTTAAAATTAATAAATTAAAAATATTTAAATCGAATTAAAATAAATTAAAAATATTTAAATCGAATTAAATTGAAAATTTGATTATAATAATAATTTAATTTGATTTAAAAAAAATTCAAATTAAAAATATTAATTTAATTTAATAATAATTTTTCAAATCGATGAAATCGAATTATTATCCTTTACATAAAACCATGCACAGGTAACACAAATGTGTAAATTTTACACATTGTAATAATTTAATAATCAAATATTTCTATTAAAAGAGATTAAATTTCGACAGTTTCTTTTTAAATATTTTATTAAATTGAATTTAAATATTTATCTATAATCCATGTGTAATATATATAAAAATATGAAGAGAGAACATGTTGATAGATAAAACCTTATTTATCATTAGTCAATCCTAAAATAGTTAAAAAATATTAATAAAAGGATAAAAATATTTTTTTCCTTTATTTTTAATTAATTATATTTTATTTTTATTTTAAAAAATATTTTTTAGAGTTAAAAAAATTTATTTTCATATTTTTTTTAACAAATTTAAAAATAAAATAAACAAAAATATTTTTTTAAAAATATTTCTTATTTTTTAAAAAATATTTCTTATTTTTTTATTTTAAAAAAATAATTTAAGACTAAATTAAATTATTTCTTTTTTATTTTTTTAATATAAATAAAAAATTCATTTTTATATATCTGATAAATTTGAAAATAAAAATATTTTTAAAAAAATATTTTTATTTATTTTATTTTTAAAAAAATATTTTTATTTATTTTATTTTTAAAGTTGTCAAAAAATATAAAAAAATATTTTTTAACCCTAAATTTTTTTTAAAGAAAAAATAAAATGTAATTAATTAAAAATAAATTGTAAGAATAATTATATCCTTTTACTGTCTTTGTTGACCATTTTAAAATTAACTAATAACAAAATTAGATAAAAAGATGTAGTAGTATATTATGATATTTATCAGTGAAAAATTAATTTATTTTTAAAAAGTTATAGAGAAATTAGTGTATTAAATTATTTTACAAGAGAAAAATTATAATTATCCCTCTATATATATATATATATATATATATATATATATATATTGTAAATAACTTTCTTTCTAATCATTATTACAACAATAAAGCAAATATCCGGAGTCACGAGAGATCAAGTGAGACTGAATTATTTAGGGGAAAAAATTTTCCTTAATTTATAAAATAAATTTTTATTTTCCTCATTCAAATTTAATTTTCTACATAAAATTAATAATCAATTCATCTAAAATTAATTAAAAATATCATTAATTTATAAAAAAATTTCACTTAGTCTATTTAAACTTAACTTTTTAAATAAAATTAATTTTTAAATTATCCAATATTATTTTTCTAGCTTCATTCTTGTGCCTTTAATATTAGTAATTCACAATAAATTTAGATTTTCTGTTTCATTATATATTTTATTTTCTATCTCATATTTTTTTTATGCGTCATATCATTTATGAAAAAATATTATATATTAAAATATTAAAAAAAATAATATGACGTATAATAAGAAATATGAAATAAAAAATGAGATACTAAATAAAACAGAAGATTTGAAAAAAAAAAAAAAAAAAAACTGTAGATATAAACCTTAATTATTTGCTTTTCTTTTAAAAATTTTCAATATACAGGTAAGGAAAAAGATTAATAAGTACATTAATTGCTGTTAAATTTTAAAATATAATTTTAAACATTAATTTATTAAAAAAATTTAACTAACAATTAGAAACTAGAATGACAGACTCAGTTTCTAATAGAAAATAAAGTTGAAGTAAATTCTGCCATGAGTATGGTAATTTTTAGAATGTGGTCATATGTGAAGTTATAATGGCCCTATATTTGGTTGGTACTTAGGGGGAGCAAAAATAAAATCAATAACATAACTTCACCTAAATATGTTTATGGTCATAATCTCTCTACGAAAAGAATTAGGTTATGTTTCATAAAGTTTATTAACATGTATCAGAAATTGGGTGGTACAATTATGATTATGCAAATGATGAAATAATGCAAATCACCAAATTTTAATAAATACTTCAAATTTTTTGAATGATTTTGAGCACATCCACTGGGATTATAGGTTTAATGTAACAAATTATTTGAATCCAAAGTTTTAGTTAATGAGAAACTTATATATTATTATTAGATTATGTATATAAGTAAAATAAAATTTATAATTATAAAAGACTGAATAAAAATAATTATGAAAGTGAAAAATATATGTATATATATATGTAAATTTGGTAACCACTAACCAGTGATAGAAAAAAATAGAATAGGAGCGAGTTCATCTTATAAATGCCGCAGATATTTTTGTAAGACTGCAGAGGTCCTACGAGGTAAATCATGGAACAAGAAAACTGACTCTCACGTGGTTCGAGATTTGTGGTCAGCCTTTTGATACTGTATGCATTCTCCCCCATGAGTTGACTCATCAATAGTTGTGATTAAGCTTTTTTTATTTTATTTAAATTTTCTTAGCATAGTATCATTTAATTAGTATTTAAACATTTAACAATATATTTTAATTATTTATATATTCCATAGTAGTATTTAAGTCATTTTTAATATATTGTGATTTATAGTTCAATCATTATTGACAAGTGTCCATGATTTATAGTTCAATCATTATTGATAAGTGTCCACACCTTAAATAAATATAAAAAAATTAAAAGATTTATAAATGTTTATTTGGTATTGAATTTTTCAATAGATTTTATAAATTTTTATTTTATTTGTCCACCAAATTAGAGCTGAGCATAAAATTAAAAAAATTAAAAATTAAATTGAACCGAATACAATTCTGGCAATTTAATACAATTTTTCATTAAATCGATTTGATTTAGATTTTTATTTTTGAGAATTTCGATTTATTCATTTTGATTTAATTTTTATTTTAAAAAACTGAAATAATTGAATTGATCAAAAATTTTATATATATATTATATATTATTTTTTAAATATATAATATAAAATATATATATGTGTAAAATAACGTGGTTTTACATCACTTTGAGTCTATATATGTTTTAAAATTAAAAAAATTAAATTAATCGAATCAAAATAAATCGATTCAATTTAATTTGATTCACAACTTATAAAAATTATTTTGATTCGATTTATTTTATAAATCGATTCAATTCAATTATGCAAATTTATATTTTAATCTATTCAATTTTTAAGTAATTCGGTTCACCCTACACCAAACTCACCTTACGAATGACGTTAATATGAAAACATTTCCAAGTAAAGAACTGCCATGAAATTAATCACACGCCACAACACTCAATTTGGGTGTTTTATTTTTATATTATATTTTTTATTTTTTATTTTTTTAATATGTCATATTATTTATTTTTTAAATTATTTTAACAGTTAATATTATATTATAAATAATATAATATATAAAAAAATATAAAATAATAAATATTACGAGATAGAAATTTCAACTTAATTCAACGGTATTAGATAAATCATAGTGAAATTTCTAAGAAACTTCATATTTGCTTTCAAATTTGAAGCCAGGTATCTTATCCCTTTGTCACTTTTTTAAATAATGTATTTATTTATGTTTCCTTAATGAAGGTGATTTTCTTTCCAGCATTTCTTTTTCAATACAACAGTTTTTTAAATAATCAACTATATAATAATGATAATTAGGGCTGAGTATAGAACCGAGATCTCAAATTGACTTCAATTTTTTTCTCTATTTTTTTTAAAAGCAAATATGAAGTTTCTTAGATTTTTTTTTAAAAATAATTAAATTAAATCAAAATTAAATTAATATAATAGGATAAAATTTGATATCCTTTTGATTTCCATATTAAGAATTGAAACGAATTATATTCGAATTATCTCGAATTTTTTATTTCTAAATTGAAATAGTTTATATATATTTATATAATTATAAATTTATAATATATAATATATATATTATTACTTATATATATATATATATTTATATTTATATTTATATAATTATAAAATTATAATATTTTTTTATATATTATAAAATTATATTTAAATTTTTGAATACTTGAATTAAACTAAATTAAAATACCTGAATGTTTAAATTGAATTGAAATATATCCGAATATCCGAATCATATCATTTTGAATTTTTAAAATAATTCGATATAAATATTATTTTTATCCTATTCAAAACTGAAAATTTTGAAATAAAATTTTCAGAGTTTTAATTCAATTTGAAAATTTTTAAATTTCTTGTTTTATCCCAACCGTGCACCGCTTTAATAATAATAATAATAGCAGCGCTTCTCATTTCTCATAAATTCTTCTCATTTAATTTAAAGCCGAAATCAATAACCTCTCTCTCTCTCTCTTTTCTCATAAATTCTTCTCATTTATAAAAGATAATGGTTTCTAAATCAGTACTCGCTGCTGAGAACACTTGTCGAAAGAAATTCTCAATGAGTAATTAATTTAATAAAACAAGTGGAAACAAACCATCCATTTATTATCTTTAGAATCCCTTTGCACTACTCATTTTGATCCAATTTTATAAGTGAAATAATTTTGCATGTGGGGGTTAGATTCCCATCAGATTTTCTCATAACTAAATTAAATTAAAATGACAAGCAACAAACAGTATTAATATATATCTGATTTTTCCCATCTCAGATCTCTGATGCCATATATATATATATACACAGTAAAAAGATATGAATCTGGAGCATAATCTGCTCAGAAAGAGACTTGGAAGCTAAGGGACAAATAGACGGACATTGATATGAAATGTCTTAGCACAATTTTTATTTGAATTCATGCATGCTGTCACTGCCAAACAAAGTACAAATTAAAATTTTCAACCATCACTCTAAAATATATATATATATATATTATTTTCATATCTTTTATAAATCTTCAGTGAATTAATTTGGATAAAATTTCTAAAAAAAAAATTAAAAATAAGGGACCAATAAGGACATTTTCACATGGGTTAAAACTATCAGAGATTCTCACTCACAATTGAATGTGAAGTCACCATCCATGTACTAACCCATTAATGTAATTAGAATTTAAATGTATAGACAACAGAAACTGCTAAAACTAATAAATAAATCTTCTCTTTTTATTTTTAAATTATATTCAATAATTTAATTTCTGTTTATATATATATAATTTTTTATTTTTAGAAGTTATTTACAGCCGAATTTAAAAGAAAATTTATTAAAATTCTCAAATTGTTTTAATTTTTTTTTAAAACATCATTGGTTGAATACCATTTTTTATAAAAATAAAAATTAAAAAATTCAAACCTTTTCTTTAAATTTACGACGTACCAAAGAAAAAATTGAGACTTGTGGTTGCTATGGTTCAAGAGTCGATAGTTAAATATTAATAGTTACCTATATAAAATGTTAGTTATTATAACTTAATTCAACACTTAAAATAATTTAAATTTTTAATATTTTAATCATTTTAAATTATTTTATAATACTTCTATGAAAAGTTTATTAAGTAAAAAATAATTTAATATTTAAAATTTGCACTAAATATAATAAATAATTATATTTTTAATATTTTTATAATTTAAAAATTATACCACTTACTTTATTTAATATTTAAATTTTTAATATTTAATTTTTAATTTTATCAAATACTATCTTAATATAATAATCAAACAATAGTTGAGAATTGAAAACTAAATATTATACTTTCCGTCTCAAATTGATAGTTCATTTTACTTTTACATACATATTAAAAAAATTAGTTAATATCATATAAATTTATTAAATATTTTTTTTCTGACAAGTGTCTTTAAGAATTAAAAATTTAAATAATATTAAATAAATAAATTTAAAAATTAAATAAATAAGTAAAAAATAAGAATTCTAACTTATCACATAATATTGTAATAATTGTAACAAATATAATTTTATTAATATATTTTTTTCTCATATAGCTCATTTTTTATATTAAATTATTTAAATTTCTTTAATATAATTATTTTATAATTATATTTTATTTACAATAATCGTTTTTAATGAATGCCTTTAAGACACTCGTTAGAAACATCGTAAATAAAATACCTTTACTTCTTAATAATAACATATTAATTTTGTATACATTGTTGGATATATATTCAATAATATATCTAACAAAAAGTAATAAGAAGTTTCTTATAAAATTAATATTTAAAAATAAAAAAAGTAAATTAAATTTTAAGACGGGTGAAAAAAATGTTTGGATCGTTTTAAAATCACTTAAAAATATTATTGATGTGTTTGATATTAATTATCAAAATTCATTTTTAATTAAATTTTACTCTTTAAACATTATTTCAATTGGATTTTTTAAGCTATGACAAAACTTCAATTTGATAAAATCTTAATTTGATAATTGAATTTTCAAATATCCATTATGAACTAATTAATATTTAGGATAAAATAAGTAATAATTAAAAATATTGTCTTTCATAAATTTAACTTTAATTTTTAAGATTTAAAATAATGTTTCAATTTTTACCAAACACTGTAAGATCTAAACAAATCATTCCAAAACACTAAAAGCTTGCTCTATCCATTTATTCAAACAATCCAACCTAGCCCCATCTTATTTCAAGTTGGTTTTTTTTTTTTTTTTTTTTTTGAGAAAAGATAAATACTTCAATGCATTAAAAACCTGAAGAACAGGCTTCCAAAAACAAAATGTCTGCAACTTTGGTGGGGGATTAGAAACCCAATCCAAACACTAGCTCAACTAAATGGAATGTATTTACAACTATAATTGTTCTTGTCTTCGCACTCGTAGCATTATCTAATGGTAATATATCCCTTAATATTTAATAACTAAGTATTGGATAATTATGCAGATTCGAGAAAAAAATATGTATGTCTCCTAATATACTTAATTAATGATGTCTCTAATAAGTCAAAGGAAAATTGTGGAAATAATACAATTTGAGGAAATGTTACCAAAAAAAGCTAAGGAAAATAGTGGTGAAACTTCAAAGGAAATAATTCAAGAAGAAAAAAATAATCCAAGTGATCAATTTGAAGAAGAGAAGCAAGAGGAGATATCTACACTACCACAAGTCAAATCTTATGCAGCATCTAATCCTTTTCCTCAAAGGTTGAAGAAACAGATTAGACAATAAAAGGAAAAGTAGACAAATGGTTTAACATCAGATTCTAGTTACTATTATTTTTACAAAATTTATAGGAGTTAATAATTAATAAAATCTTGCTTTCTATGTGGATTTCAAATGGGTAGTGCTGATATCGATAATTAAATAAGGGCTTAATTTGCCTGGCATTTTTATGATATCAATAATTAAAAACCCATATTTAGGCCCAATTGAAACTAAATGTTTTATTTTATATAAATTTACTTCCAAATGCAACAATTTTCTATTTTTGAAGACAACTTCTGTTGTATTAAACACTCAAATTCTTGAGCAATTAATTTTAAAATAATTTTAATATTATTAAATTAAAGAATAACTCCTTGATATATTTTTAATATTAAAATTCATTATTATATTTTTAATATTAAAAATAAAAATAACATATTTGATATTTAATTCTTTGCACTAATATTTATTGTAATTGATTTTTCTAATGAAAATTTTAAGGATATTAATTAAAAAAAAATATTCAGATAAAGTTAAATAAAATAAATAAGTAAAAAAATAAAAATTTTGACTTGTTAAATAAATGATAATTATTATAACAAAATAAAATTTCAATCAAAATTTTTACTTTTTTCTCATTTAATTTATTTTTATATGAATTTAATTATTTTTATATACTTTATCTGTGTTTTAAAGACACAGATTAAAAATAAATAAATCTATAACTATAAACAACTTGTAAGTAGAAATGAATATATATAAAACAACAAACACTATAATAAATAAACATTTTTTTAAGTACCATTAATAATGGGTAGAAAGTGGAAATTTACATTTTAATCTCATATAGTTCATCAAACTTAAAACATAAACAACAAAGGGCATAATTCACCCAAAGTTGATTGCAAATATCATTCCCCCAAAAAAATGGGTAAAAAAACAAGAGCACAAAACAAACTATTCAAATATTAATGGCGGGTGGTAATTTATAAGAGTCCACCTCTGCCAGCTTCTGCTTTTTCTTTTCTTTTTTTTTTTTTTAATATAGCAGAAGGAAAAATAAAAGGACCCTTAAGACTAATTAAAAAGGTCTCTCCACAAACAATTACCCTCACAAAATAAGAAAATAAAGGGCACCTTTTAAAATATGCCCTTTTTCTCATTTTGACCCAAGGAGGCCAAAAATTGACCCATATTTCCTTTTAGACACAGTATATATATACTCTAGTGTACTAAAGTCACACTAATAATACTACTTTTGTTACCCAAGTATAAATTATATAATATAGTATAATATAAAATCCTAGATACTAGTCTTCCTTGGGGGGTTACCCTAGCCGCCTAACGGAATTGGGCACCAGAGAAGGTCTGGCCAAAGGACCAGTGAGAAGGAGCAACATTGTAGGAGACCACACTACGGCCATCACTAGTGGTGACCTTAAATGAAAGGGCTTGTCCATTGAGATAATTGTTGCTTTGCCAATTTTGGCCCCAGTTTCTCGACATTGATTGCCAACCAGATCTTGACCCTTTGATGGCTACTGCATGTACATCACCAGCACCTCCAACGTTTGTGATTAGGACCAAATTGAAGTAAGAGTGCCCATTGATTGTGAATCTTATGCCTCCACTCCTTCTACAGGGTACCCTACGAAAATCCCCCCCAAAATTAATTAGTGAAAGACCAATTAACAAAAAGAAACAGAGATTAATTAAAGAATAAGGCCCAAAACTTATGGGCCCAATTTTTCTTTTTTCTTTTTTCTTTTTTTCTTTTACCTTCTGTAGGACACAGGAACAATCCCAGCTCTGTATTGAGCAATGTGTTGAAAAACAGGCTGCGAGAGATCAAAATGGTGCAGAGGAGGGTTGCACCAACCTCCTGCATTGTTAGGTAAGGCATTGTTTGGAGGGCAGAAATTAGTGGCTGTGACCACAATGGAGCCAGGAAGACACCATTTTGGGTCATTTACACACCTAATTTCATAGCAAGATCCACAACTTAACCCACTGTTGAACAGAGTTGTGCTTAAAGCTGCAGTGTTTGTTCCATACCCCTGACTGTAAAGATTTCCATAACCACAAGCCCCACCTGCAAACAATAACCAATTTTTAATCTTAGTTGCCAAAATTAATAAAATGGGTTTCTCCAAAAAGATTTAAAATATATCCAAAAAAGATTAAAGATTCTTCATTTATGTTCGTACCCATTGTGCCAGAAGCATCACCACCTCCATAAAATGTTGCATGAGCATTAATCCACCCACCACCACCATACCCATTAACAGAGGAGACCGTCGCAAGAAAAGCCACCAAGAAAATCCCAAGAAAAGCCATTTTCCTGCACAATAATTAATTGAACCACATTATTATCAATTTTCTTTACATGGGTTCACTTAAAATAGAAAATGCGAGGGAACAGAGACAAGATTATTACATAAAGATTGGATCTTGGAGAGAGAGACAGAGACAGAGCAAGCAGAAAAACAGAGAAAATATGAGGCAGTTGAGTGTTGAAAAGTGGGCAGGGGTGAAGAGGAATTTATAGAACTTTTGAAGCGAGTATGGAACTATTTAGCCTCCGTTAATAGTATACAACTAACACATACACACACACTTTAAGCAGGTGGGGACCACAAACTGCTACGGTTACATAAAGAGTAGTTTTAATTATAAAAGTAATTGGGAAGTTTTAAAAAAATAAAAAAATAAAATAAAATTTATAAATTCAAATGCATGTGGGGGTGAGTAGCTTCAAGCTTGAAAGGCTGTTTTGTGGCTTCAAAGTTGAAACCGTGTGGTTTTGTAGCTTTCCTATTAGGAAATTCCCTAAATCCAAGTGGGTCATAGTGGTTTTTCCCTTTGATGGCTGATAAACCTCCATAGCCACATGCAATGCGAGAAAGCTTGCAACGCCCATTTGCCGCAATTACCCTTTTAAAATGAGAAATGATAAAAATAGAAATTGAAAACGAAAATACTGGACAAAAGCCAAATAGGTATTTAAAAGCTGTTACATTGTAGAATAGATATCATTTTTCCTCTAAAACTATAAGAGTTAATATTTTATTTATTGTAGAATAGTCATTAGCAAACTATTAATTGCGTGCATTTGCCCAATTAAATATGTTAGAATCATAAATTCATTAGATAAGTGAATAATTCAATGCATAAAATCACACCACATAAAAAAAATCCTTATCTTTAAATTTTATAATTCAATATGATAATTTTTTAATCAGATTGAAATATTGAATTTAGTAATATTATATATGAAGGTTGATAAGTAATACTATGCCAAATCCTAAAAAAGATAAGGAAAATTTTAATAGTACTTGCCTATGATCTAGCATCAACCCTCTGTCTATTTGTAAGTAATTTTTTTTTTATCATTGAAAAAAAAGAAAATTAAAATAATTATTATATAAAACGAAAAAATATTTATCTTATTTATCATAAAAATAGTTTTATATTTGATTAAAGTGAACATACAATTATATGAGTTTATTTTTATATAAATATATATATATATATATATATATATTTTCGTTATATTTAATAATTTTTAATTTAAATTTTTAATTTTATTTTGTATTTCATTTTATATTTTATATTTTTTTTTATACATTACATTAATTTTTTTAAAATTTTTTAATAATTAATATTTTAGCATAAATAATATGACTGAGATATAAAATAAAAAATAAAATATAAAATTTAAACTGAATAATTTCTATAAAAAATGTATGATGAATTTATTATTAACGTTCGATGTGCAATTAATCGACATAAGATCTACGGAAACAGCCATAACTTGGATTCTGATACTGAATGGCAAAGTGGGAGGCCCGAGATTCGCGGTATTAGAGTATCAAATCAACTCAATTAACTCATCCAATTGATTATTAATTAATTAATTTCGTGTATATATATATAATCTTTATGCACATAACAGTACTGTGAGTCAGTGGATGAATTCAATAGAGGTTGTTATTTGACTTATTAATAGAATCAACTGACCTCATCAATATATAATATAATTTTAATTTTATACTTGCTCTGCTATATCTTGATTTATTCATTTTTTTTATTTCCCTTTTGTTGTTATATTATTTTAGGCAGATCATAATATCAGTTTATGTTTTATTTTTTTGTTGAGGGATTTAAATATTTTTTATAAATTTAAATAAAATTCTTGATAAATGATACTAAAAATAACCAATTTCATTAGATTGTATTTAAGTTGCATAAACTTTCCTTTTCAAAAATACTTCTTTAATTACAGTAAAAAATTTATAAATTAATATTTAATAAATTAATACTTTTTATTATATAATTATTTTTTATAATCTTAACTTAATAAATTTTAATTAATAAAATTTCTGAGTTATAGTAATATTAATTTATAAAAATTTTACAGTATATAGATTTTGTGTGTGCATATTAAAATAAATATATGAATTTTTTTATGAATTTTAAAAATTCTCAATACACAAAGATTATAATTTTTGTTTTATGAATTTTTTTTTTTCAGGTCTAAAAATTCTCCATTTTAAGTTTTAATGGTGTCAAATTTATTAGGAAAAATAAAATACTGTATTTGGACAGGTTCCAACCAGCGAGGGGATGCTCAAACCAAAACAGGCTTTAGAATTACCTTTTTAAGGAAAAGCTGGCTGCAGGGAAAACATATATTAATTTAACATTAAAAATTAAAAGCATGCATTGAAGTAGTTATAAATTATAATACAAATAAAATAATATTATTTCTGAGAAAAGCTTATAAGGACAACCTGAGTAGTGAATACAAATCAGTGCTGCAGTGCGAGACTAGGCATGGGCATGGGCTGATCAGCCCAGTTTTCAAGTGATGCTCGTGCTTAGCCTATTTCAAATTTAGCACCACTCCCTAGAGGGTCAAAATTCATATCAAAATTTAATAAATAATAAAAAATTATTTACGCAATATTTAATGTAAATTCATATAAAATTCATTTAATTTACAAATTAATTTCTTTAAAAAAAATTATAAGTATTTTTCATATTCGGATTAATTATAAACTTGTTAATTTTTACTTAAAATTAATTAATTTTAGTAATTTGATATGATTTAGTAAATTTTACATGAATTGTCATTTATATCAGATATAAAAAATGTGTATAAAATTATATCCAACAAATTCTTAATCTTATGTGAGCTACCTATTAAGAATGGTCTGGTTTAACCACTACGGTTAATTATTGATGGTTAAAAAGAAAGAAAAATCAAAACCTTGAGTGAAAATTTATGATGCCCTTTATATTAGGAGTGTTTTGTTTGTATATATAGAAAAAAAAAATAAGATTGAGATATGTAAGAGAGCATAGGAATATTTTCTTATGGTTTGAGTTTGAGGTTGAATCTTGGAAGAAAATTTTTTTTAGATAAATTTAGTTTATTATGTAAAATTATAAATTAATTATTAGTGATTAACTATGTAAAATAATAATTATTTTATTAGATAAATATAATAATTAATTATTTAAATTATCAGATATATTTTATAATTAATATATTATTAATTAATTCATAATATAAAAATTTGTCTTTTAGAAAGGTGTAATTGCAAATGCAAATTTCCATGACAAAAATAAGAAAATTTTTTAAAATTGAGTGGCGCCTTTTAATTTTACAATTTGCCTCCTTAACCTGAAAGTGATCTTTGAGTATTTTGCTTTTACGGCTCTACCACTAGTGTAGACTTGCTGTTGAGGCTGGCACGTGGATTGCTCATTTGCTTTTAGCTTTTTCTCTCTCTGCTTTTAATTACCTATTTGGCTTTTGCCTAGTATTTTCGTTTTCAATTTCTATTTTTATCATTTCTTATTTAATGACAGTAAAGAATACAATTTGAAAAGGACATTACAATTCATGAAAAATTATATTGTTGGTTTTAGATTTTTTTTAAATCTTTTATATCTTTGCAACTTTAAAATCTTTAAAGTTGAAGAAATAACAAAAAAAAAAATTTATTAAATATCAAACTAAAATTTTAAATGAAGTTAGAGAGTTGTCAATATAAGAGACAAGAGTTGTAAATCAATAATTCTATAACTGACTAAAAATATTTATATGATATTATTTTTAATTAGAAATTTATTGAACTAAAAAATTATTTAAATATTAAAATAATATATTTTAAAAAGTTGAGACACTAATAATATAATTTTTCTTTTATTTTTTTTAATTTGACTCTAATTAAAAACTTAAATTCAAAATTTCAAATCCATTTGGATGAGTGACTGGTATTTGGCATTTGAGCTGTTAATAGATGTTTGACAAAATTAAAGTTTAAAGTAATGTTTCAAAATCAAATTATTAATGATTTAAAATTACAACTGAAATAGTTAAAATTTAAATTTTTAATGATTAATATTTAACTCAACAACAACTCATCATTAAGCAATGATAATCAATACTTAATTGCAATAATTGAATTAAGCATATCCTTTATAATTTTAAAAATGAATTTAATATAACTAAATAAAAAAGTGAATGGTTTCAAAATTTAAAACAACATTTTGAATTGGTGTATGTAATATAACATTTCATTGAATTTTTATTTATATATTACATTTTAATAATATAAAATAATGATAAAAATCAAACTCGTTAAAAGATATACAAAAACTAAATTATTTTACTTATATTTTATTTTATGTAAATTTTATATATAGATATTTTTTAACGTGAATAATTTGAATGGCAAATTTAAAGAGGGAATATATTTTTAAAATGACAATCTGTAAGGTTAAATTGGTAATATCATACAATGAACTTTAACTGCCAATAACCAACTCGTCGTTTGAATGTATCAATCCAAACTACAGAAAGTCCCAACTTCCTTTTTGCAAGTTGCAACCATTCCCTTCCTTCTCTGTTTTTTGGAGATATTGTCTGAAACAAAAAAATAGATATGATCTCGACCGTCCATCTTCTTAAAGGATAATCCTTGCCAGTTACCACTATCCAATGTGGATTCCACACTAGATTTTACTTCCTTTTGTGTCCCATCCCACCTTTCACTGTTTCTATTTTCTAAGGATTCATAGTGTAATAAAGTTCCAAATTTTCAAATGGGAAGAAATCATGGCTTTTGTTGACTCAAGTCCCACTCAATACTCAGTGAGAAAAGCATCCGATTCTTTTTTTTTTTTTTGCTTATAAGATTAAGAGCAGACGCTAAATTTCTTTCCTAGCTAATTTAATATTCATGTCTAATCTTGTTCAGAATAATCTTTTAGATCAATTTAATTTAAATATTTTATTTTCTGTTCAAACCTAATGTTAGCCGAAATCTAGGAAGTAGACCCACATAGTTGTCGAGCCTTGGCCTTGGCACATCACCTTCATAATTGACCCCAACTAACAACAGTCTGATCGGACTGGTCCTTCGCAACCAATGCTCACTGCTATGGTCATCCTTTCCACTATCGATCAAAGTGAACACATTTCTTTCTTTGATCTGAGTTTTGTTCTTAATTTTCACTTTTTGATTTATTGCGAAGTCACTGAAATAATTGAAGAAGAAGAAAATAAATCAAAAAAATTAAAAAGATGTAACAATGAAATTATGCAATTTGAAGGAGTAAGATGCTACTACTATGACGGTGGTGGTGAAGAAGGGAATTCAAGGGCCTTTATCATATTCACCAAATTTATTTTTCTTTTTATGCTTAATTAGCTAAAGATTTTGTTGCTTTCTGCTTAATGGAAGGACCTTGAGCTCTCTCACTCTCTTTGTTGTTCTTTGTTTGCAATTTTCATTTTATTTATTTTTCATTTGAAATTGTTCTCTGAGATTTTTACAATTTGATGTTTATTTTTTCGTTAATTTGTTTGTTTCTATTTAATCTGTTTGATTGCTGTGAGATTGAAACATAAATTTTGTAGATTTAATGTTTTAGTATTTATTTATTTTTAATTATTTCTTTGCTTCTCATACGATTAGTTTAAAAAGTGAAAAACATGTTATAATAACTGATCAAAATTAAACGCTTTTTTTTTTTTTTTTATAGAAAATGAATATATATGTGCCAAATTGGTATCAAAAGATTATTTTAGACGGTGTTTGAATATAAAATTTATTTTGAATATAAAATTTTAAAAATATCTTTTTAAAAAAATTGATATGTTTAGTTTAAATTTTTTTTATTTTTAAGTTTTAAAGCGATATTTTGAATTAGACAGTCAAATACTCAAAAAATTATTTAACATTTTTTAAATTTCAAAACAGCGTTTTATACCCATTTTAAATAAATTCAAACACCCATTTCATTAAACATAAATCTTAAATTCGGAGAAGAAATTGAGCGATTATCCTAAGATTAATGGCTAAAACAAATTTAGCTTAGTTCCATTTTTTTTTTTACTTTTAAGAAGAATTTATTAAAAAATATATTTTGAAATGTCTATTTTTCATATATTTTTTGTTATCTATAAATTTTCTTGAAGATGAAATAAAAAAAGAAAGAAGAAAAACCAGTTTGATGTGTATTTTTTCAAATCTTATCATTGTCCGTGAGTTATGAATTCATTCCATCCACAAGAAATATTATTACAATAGATATTTTATGATAATTTATATGAATAATAAACAGGGAAGTTCAAAAATGTTTCTGCTCATATTGAATATCATTTAATTATTTAATTGTTTAAATTCAGTTCAAATCTAATTAAATTTATAATTATCATTTATATCTATCCTAATTAAATACATAAATCATCAATAAATTTTCTTTAAAAAAAAGGAAAAAAATATTTTGATGTGTCTATTTTTCAAATCTTTTATTTTTCCAAAAGTTTTTTTTTTTATATACAATTACACTATGTCATGGTCAAATTGTTGCAACTTCAAAATATCCCTGCTTTGATGGTGAGACCAAAGTCCCATTGTTTTTTTTTTTTGGTCAAATCTTATTATTGTCTATTACAATAGTTATTTTATGGTAATTTATAAGAATAATAGATAGGGAAGTTAAAAAATTGTTTTGCTCGTATTGAATATAATTTAATTACTTAAATTTATTCTAAATCTAATTAAAATTTATAATTACCAAACAATACATATATAGAGGGAGTTATACAGCGAAATAAGGTATTTTGTTCCATAGCATTGGTATAATTAGGGTTAATTATAAAAAAAAAATTGATTTGATATATTTTAATAAAATATTGTTACATCAACTCTAGTATCTAAATAGATGTAAAATTTATCAAAACTTAAAAATTTATATATGAATTTACTAAAATTAAAATATTATACAAAAATTATAATTTTTATAAAGATTCGTGATTTTTTTTTGGTCTCTTCACTTTGTTTTTTTTAACAATGCAGAGTCTAATTTTCTATTGGAATTTTCATGAATTTAACCAAAGTTATTAAAGAAAAAATTGTATACTCTTAATCTCTTATTATATGAGTCATACTATTATTTAAATAAATTTGACCTGTAATGAATTAGAATATATATAGAAAAAAAGAAAAAAGTGCTCCTCGTGTACTTAATGATATCTTATTGAGACTTTTACATGAGCGAACGTCAAATCTAAAAATCTGGCTAAATCGTCTCATTCTTCTTTCAATGTCACCTCCCCATGTGCAAATGTTTTTAAAAGTGATTATGATTAAGCTAATATATATGAAATTCTGCCACTAAAATTTGCACCAAAAGCCAAGAATATGGCTATTCACTACTAATAGTGATTATTGAAATTAATTAATGTATTATTAAAAAAATAAAAAAAGAAGTAAAGAAAATCCAAGTGGGGTGTTTTAATTGCTGTCCTCTTCAAAATTGAATTGATAGATAAAACAATAAATCTTCCATAGTCTATCTACAAAGAGCGTGGAACTCAGTCTCCAATTCTCTTATTCAAATAACCCTGAAGTCTAATCATTTATAATTTTGTTTATTTGATAGTTTTATCAATTGAATTTCTAATAACATATCCCATTTATGTCACCATAATGTGTAATTTCACCGAGGATAGTTCTTCCCAGTAAATAACTCTCATTAAATTTTAAAAATCACTCTTTAAACACTCATTTGTGTTGGAAATTCAATGACTATAACTTGACATTTAAATTTTTGCCAATTTCCAACAAATTGCTTAATTTCAAATTTGGTGATATATAGTTCGCAATATATTTTCAGTATATTTAGTATCCCATAAATAATTTAAAAAAAAAAAGTATTTTTTAATGTTGATATGGCCATAATTAAGCTCTGTCTTTTATTTTCCATATATATAAAGGTTATAATTTTTCTACTCTTATGCAATTCTCAAACTATTTATATATCTTGATTCACATTTTGTGAGTTTACAGTTAAATTAATGTAATTTTTTAAAAATTCTTTCCGAACTCCAATTATGATTAATATAATAAAATTTTTCCATTTGACATAAGAAGATTAATCAATTACAAATAATGAATATCTTAATATGAGTTTTACAAATATTACATTAATTTTAGGCTATATGAATAATTATTGACAAAATAATTGCTTATTAGACTTTTTAAACATGTTAATTATTAATTTATCTAATTTGGATGATTGATTACTCGTTGATATTTTAATTTAAAATATTATTATATATACATTAATCATTTGAATATTATTAAAAGATCAATTAAATTTTTATAGGGGTGTTTATTTACACGATGCAAATAATTAATCGCGTGTTTTTTTCATTTAAAAAATATGCATCGTGAAAATTAAAAATATAGTTGTGTTTATTTAAGCAACATGATTGGTGATTTTTGAGGCTTAAATCGTAAAAATTTTACCGCTACTTTTAGTAGTTTTTGAAAATACATTTTTGGATTGTGATATTTGAAATTATTTTAAAAGAAAATATTTACTTTTTTTTTTTTCTTTCTTTGCTTATTTTTCTTCTTCTTCCTTTGCCTTTTCTAGTTTTATGAGTTCTTAAATTAATCTGATTTATTTTTATTTTCTGAATCCGTTGAATACAATTATTTTTTGGTTAAAGTTCCTTCAGATTGTATTAGATTGTTTGATAATTTATACTTTCTGATTTATTTTTTTTTCATTTTCATGATATTTTTCTTCTTTTTCCTTTTCCAGTATTTTTTTTACTCATCATTTGCATTTTTTGAAACTTTGACTTCTGATTTGATGGGTTCTCAAATTCAAGTTTGATTTATTTTTATTTTTTAATCAACTGAATACAAATGTGTTTTTTTATAAACATTTGTATTTTTTTATGCTTAATTTATTTAGGCCATTAAAATAAATTTCAAACATAAATAAATTTCTTCTCATACAGGTTTAGAAATTTTAATTAGAGTGATTAACTATAATAATTTAGAGAAGGAGAATAGTTTTTATTTTATTTGTTTGATTTTTTTTTAATTTTTTTATATTTTAATCATTTATTTGATATAAATACTTAAAAAACACGACTGTTTATTCTAATATTAAAAACTCGGTTAAATTCAAACACTTAAAATATTTTTTCAATTTATTTTAATTCTAATTTATAACAAAATTTTGGATTTAACAATTCCCTATTTTCAATGGAAACGCCAAATACCCTTGTATATATATATATGTATAGTTCCCAAGTCGTGGGAGTTTAGCATTTACCTCTATTTCAGAGCGCGTAAAAGGGAAAAACGGAAGCCCGTGATCAATGGAGACTATGCCTAGAAAAAGAAAGTTATATCTTTGGGCTAGATATATGTGTTGCGCCTTTTAACTACCATAGGTAGGCTTAGCTAAACATAAACTCAACTAATTAACTACCTCAGTAAACCTTTTTTAATTTTAATACTATAAATTAGAATAATAATAATCTAACTAAGTGCCTTCAACAACCAACTAAATTTGGTGGAGATGACCCTTTTAGTTAAAGATGTCTAGGCATTGGTTATTATTTAGGTGACGCTTTATGGAGACTTCTTAAGGGCTCTTTTAATCCCACTTCCTCATGAGGTAAAGAATAAAGTGAATTTGTTGTGAAATGGAATAGAAGTATAATGGAATGATTATCCAATGAGGACCCTTTGATTTGGAACATCCAATAATTAATTAAAACCCCTTTTTCTATTTTTTTTTTAAGGTTTAATTAGTTGTGAAGTTGCCGACAGTAATATATTGCTAAGTGATTATTTATTTATTAATTCTCTCATTTCTTTTATTGCACTACAACAAATATCCAAAGTAGCTACAGATTTTACCTATGGAATTAGCTACAGTTTGTTTATGAAATTAATACCATAGATAAATTAGGGTGTCAAAAGTTGGTATTATAATTTTTCCATTAGCTATAAAAGTTTTTTTTATTTTTTATTTTTTATTTTACCTACGAAAAAACTTAGTAAAAAAAATTTAGATTTCTTACACATCAGTTACGAAATTAGCTACATAATTTATTTTATTTTTAGCTATGAAAAAATTCGTAAATAAAATTAAGTCAAAAATCTAGAAATCTTTCCTATTAGCTAACAAATTCTTTTTTTTGGCTACGGAAATTTTCTTAGATAGGTTAAAAATCACATTACACTTCTTTTCTCTATCTCTTTCTTTAATTAGGTTGAAAAACATAATACACAATTTTTTATCTCTCTCTTTTTTCCTATAGTAATCGCATATTTCTTTCTTTCTTCTTATTTTTCTCCTTCCTTCTCTCCCTACCTAGCCTGCCGCCGAATAGCCAACTATTGCATCAATCGACCGCTGAACTAGCAACTTGCATTTGTCGCCGTCTCTCTCCAGCAGCAGCTAGTCTTGCTGTCAATCTCGCTAATATGTAATAGGTTCAATTTTTTTTTATGTAAATTATTGATTGAAACTGAATCAAAATATCGAATTGGACTTTTTTGAAATGGATATGGGTTTCCAAAATGAATAAATAACATTAGAGGGTCAAGCTTTTAGCTTGATAATGATTCTCTGATGCTTAAATTAGAAGCTACAGAAATTAAGAATCTTGAGAAAAAAAGATTGGATTTATTCATAGTTCTAAAGAGATACTTTAATGAGAGAAATGAGATGATAAGTTACAAAATAAATTACTTTTGAATTATGGTCAAATATGATAGTATTTCAAAGCGATAATAAAAAAATATAACTTGATGAGATAAACAATCTCTCTTATGTCGGACCACTTGGTATCAAGCATGCATTTAACCACTGTTATAGGACATCATCGTTTTGGACATGTCTAACCCTGATATACTTTATTTTACATATTGATAGGCAATAATTGTTACAGTTGTCCACTAAATGATATTTAGGTAAGTTAAGTTAATGAATTCAGATAGAGTCTTAACTTAATATGAGGGTTCACAAATTAGTTGGCGTTTAAGTCTTTCAAGGATAACCTTCGAAGGCAAGGATGAGGATGAGTCCCGAAGGTAAATTAATACCTTACTAGACGATTTATGAGCTCGAGAGAGGTGGTCCACTAATTGAATGCATATTTCAAGCCTATATGCGAGTATCCAATAGCTTACTGACTCTAAAATTGGCCAAACTTTCTCATTTTCCTTTATATAGAGGTAAAGGAAAGATAGAGAAAAAGCTATTAGATTTCCGTTTCAAAACACACTCTAAACATTCTTTTTATTTTTCTTCATTAGCCTGTTGACTTAGACATCAGAGGTTCTCTATTATATCATGGGCTCTATATCGATGAAATAAGATAATTTTTATCTCATTAAATATAATCTATAAACATTGATCTCATATATATTTTTTATTGATAATTAATTTTTATATATCATATTAAATTCACAATTTTTTCTTTTTAATAAAAAGATAGGCTATCTACGATTAAGAAAAAAAAAAAAATAGGTCTAACATTTGAAAAAAAAATTCATATTATACATAAATGGATGAATGGTTTGATTTTGAAATTTGATATTTCTTAAATATTTATAAGGATAATTTTGGGAGGGAACTTACTTTAAATTATAAATTGTTGTAGTAAAAAAGGTTTGGACTTTTTGGGGCCCTACACATAAATCGCACTTAAGCCGGGATTAAGAAAAAAATTAATTAATTAATTGGATTGTCATATTAAGGTTTAATATGAACCACAAGATAAAATATATTGATATGACCACCGTCCACTGATATTAATTGTCTCTTCATTTTATTTTGTCTTTTTTTATAATGATCATTAATTATTTTCTATCAAGCTATCAATGATGCCTTGGATTCCATTATATTTTCTTTGGTATCCTGAAAACAGGATATGATTTATTAAAATGTCATAAATATGAAATTTATTTAATTTTAAAAATATTAATCTCAAAAATTAATTATTAATATATAAACTTATTTAAAATTTAAAATTTAATTTATTTAAAATTAATTATATTTTAACAATTTTTCTCCAGTGACAGTTAAAACTAATTGATACTTATAAATTTATAATAAAAATTAAATTAATATAATTAAAAATTTAATACATGCAAAAGATAACTGAAAAAATTAACTACGATACGAAGTTAAAAACTCAACACAGATAAAGAAACAATTAAGATAATTGAAAACAATCTACCACAGAATAAAATTAAAAGCTAAACATAAGAAAAAAAATAATTAAAAGAAATTTAACACATGTAAAAATTGAATCAAAACAAATCTGAAATATACTGAAAATTAAAAAAAAATTAAAATTTTCAATTTGAATTATAATTGAACAAGATAAATATTTTAACTCCGATATAATATTAAAATTTATAGATTCACACACATATAAATTTATAAGTGGATAAATATTGAAATTTATTTATATAAAATTAATTGACTTGTGCTATAATTAACATTTATTCAGTTATAAATTTTTTATATATTTTTATTATTATTTGATGTTGGACGTTTAACCTAACATCTCCTCTTGATACGAGTTAAATTTTTAATTAATACATGATATAATAAATTGAGAATATTGTCAATTAAATAAGTGATTAGATTCGCATATGTGTTAGGCTCTAATGACATAGACTAATGAGAGTGATAGCGGAATAGATAACAAATAACCAATTAAGTAAGTAATTAGATTTATACATGTGTTAGGTCCTATTAACACATGATTATTAAATTGATAAAAAAATATAAATTGAAATATAAAATTAATTCTAATATCATATTATAAATATTAAATTTTATATAATTTTATGAGTATTAATATAAAAAATTAACAATTAAAATTAAAAAAATTTAATTATATATAAATTTATTTAATATTTAATATTTAATATATATGAAATTAATTATTTCTTTACAAAATCTGATGATAATTTTAAGCAATGGAATTAAATATTTCTCTCTTGATTTAATAATTGAAATAAATTTATAAATTTGTAATGATAAGCAGAATTAATAATTCTCCACAAATATTATTCTTCTTATTCTTTGATAAAACGAGTCATTAAAATAATTAAATACTATATATATATTAAGACATAATTTAATGGTATATTCTCCTCTTGATTATTGTTGACGTTTTGCTCTTTAGTTAAATGCTATTTGACACATCACTGAAATTTAAAATTTAAATATATTTTAAAATTTATAGGTAGAATTGTAAAGTAAATATTGAAAATTTAAGCACCTAAATTTTTTAGTTATAAAGTTATTTTAAAAATTCAGTGATCTATTGTATTAAGTAAAAAATTTTACTTATTATTCTAAATGATATTTAATTTCATTTAAATTTTTAACATAAGTTATACCAAATGACTTAAAAATATAAAGTCCTAAAAAATTTAATAAACTCATTAAATTTTTAATAAATTTATAACGTAAAATTTGCATCAATTTTGTATTATTAACCAGTTAAAATTCAACTCTCAATTTTACCAAACACCACTTATTTCACTATAAGAAGTTCTATTATCAGCTCTACCTACATAAGGAGTTAACTCAACTTTGTACATATGCATGTAAGTATAGTTATATTTCTATACTACTTAAATAATATATATTTTCATTAATTAAGGGTAAAGTATCCAAATATTCAAATTTATCATTTAATATAAATAAATTTTATGAATCTTCTCAAGCGATCCAGGATTCACGGATAGAATGAAATTTTATATAAATAAAAAATATTCATTTTATTTCTATATAATTGATTAATTTTTTAAAATTTAATATAATAAGAGGTGATAAATTTTAAACAGACTGATGGCTCAACCGATTTCAATCCTCCAAATTCGATTCATAACTTATTTGAATAAATCTATATATTGAAAATGGTCTAACTTAAATGATCCAAATCCATGGGTGAATAAGTCTATATTACATTATATTTTTACTTTAAAATATATATTTTTTTTTTGTGTTAAAAAATTTATTTTCATATTTTTTAATAATTTTAAAAATAAAAATTAAACAAAAATATTTTTTAAAAAATAATTTAAAAAGAAATTAAATTATTTCTTTTTAAAATTTTTTAATACAAATCATTTTATGAGTTTTTTTTTTTAAATTTTAATATTTTTTAATTAAAAATATAAATTTATTAATTTAATATTTTTTATTAATTAAAAAATATAAATGAGTCTCACAACTAAAATTGTTAGTATAATTAATGGACTAAACCTTTAATTGAATAAAAAATCGAGTTAAATGAGAAAATTAAATCGATTTATTTTACGTGACTCAAATTGAGTTTTTACAAAAATATAAATTCTAAACTTGATATTTTCCTACAAATTTGAAATAAATAAATTTAATTATTTGCCATCTCTAACTATAACTAAATCAAATCCAATCATTTATAAATAAAATTTTGAGTTTATTTCATTTATATTAAATGATAAAAAGGGATTATTTATTTATTTATAATGAGAAGAGGGGGACTCTCGTTTAAATTAAAGAAATTCGATTCGCATGACATTCATACAAGGCGTCATCGGAATTTATGACGTAGCATTTAAAACTACCGTTTTCAAGTCATAGCAAAAAGATGATGATCCTATCCATTTTGTATATAAACAAGCAATATTATTATCAACTACTACATATATATTTAATTGTTATTTTTCTTTTGATCTAAGAAAACATTGAGAAGTATGAGAACTTAAAATTTAAGTGAGCTAGCTCTTCCAATTGCATGTGCTTTAGATCTTATTGGGGCATTTGCATGTGCTTTTGGGTTTTTGATAGAGAGTTCTCTTAAGTAGTTGGAACTTCCATTAAGTTTATCTCCTATAATTTAATGTTACAGTTTACAAAGCGAGGGTGGCTTGACTAATGCGTATACCATCAACACCCCATGGGCCACTCCACCATATGGATTGTGCATAGGGCATGACTAGTTGAATGGTGCTATTTATCAATTGCATTTGCTTATATATATAACTTAATTAATTCAACTAAATTTATTTGTATAATGTAAAATTTAAGAAATTAATTCATATCCTAATAATATATTATACGTACTCTTACCAATTTTCAATTTACTTTCCATTCCATATCAATTTCATCTAAATTAGAATTAAAATTTAGTTGATTTGAAATCCTAGCTCAAATCTTTTAAATGATTCTGAACCATGTTGAAATTTATTAAGAGTGGTCCTATGGCTAAAGAAAACACAAGTTTAATAGCTAAGTCACAAGAAAATACAACACATTCATTATAGTGGGAAATAACTTGCAAGATTCCTATGAATGGTAAAGTTTTTTAGGGTTTTGAATTTATTTAAAATAAGTATGTAGTAATGTTTTAAATTTTAAAAAATAATAAATAATTTTTTAAGTATTTAAATGATTAATTTAAAAAGATATTTTAAAAATTAAAAACAGAAAAAAATAATTAAACATAATAATTTTTTAAAATTATGGTTTTTAAAATTATATTTCTAAAACAAACTCTAAATATAAAAAGCGTAGCCATCAAATAAAGTGTTAAATTCCTATCTATAGGGTGATTGGACATCAACTTTTTCTTTTGACAAGGAAGAATCAAACTTATGAGTGGATATGATAGGATTAGTGTTTTATGTAGAAGGATAAAAGTAGTTTTCTTTTTTCACTTTTTAAAAATTTGTCATTTGATTGTATATAAAAATCTTAATGATTTATTAGAGATTAACTTTTGATATATATAATCAGCCTCAGCTTTATTCTAATTTTTAGGTTAACAATAATCGTAAATTAAGTGCTATATAAGACTAAAAAGTCCTAAAATTATATATTATGTGGATTTAAATAGTTATAAAATTAATTAATTTTATGCCAGATATTAGTTAATTATTAAATCAATAATCATAAAATCTTTAGAATTTATGTCTTCTTATCAGTTAATTAGTTAAAATTATGAATTTAATCTTAAAAATAAGAAATTTTAGTGGTGAAAATTTGGTACTTTATCTAACCTAGGGAACTAAAACATTGAATCACTTAGTCAATTAAGATCAAGTAAAAGAACATATATTTCATAGGGCATGATTCTTAGAAGGTAAAATTAGATGTTTCCTATACTTTCTCTTCCAAAGTAAAAAAAAAATAGAGACTGAAACAACAAAGGAGACCATAAATTTGAGACCTTATTACCTTGTTTGGTAAGTTTTAACAAACTATTTATGAATGTAGCTTTCAAGAGCTACCAAATGTTTCTTCTCCTAATTTAATTTCATAATAAGGTATTAAAACAAAGCCTCTATTTAAGGGTATTTTGTCCCTTTCACAAAGGGCAAATTCACTGCTGTAGTATCGTGTGGTGGCCAACTTGTACACAGCCTTTGCAGCAGACCTAAGCTTATTAGGTGCCATTTACAGTACAATAAGACCAAACAATTTTCTAAAAATCTTTTTTCAACATTTTATTTATTTATGAGATGATGTTGAAGCTCCAAGTGCATACGGTACTAACATTTCCGTTTGGCCCATTTATCCAGGCCCATCCATTGATTACTTGGCGCTTTGGTTGCCAATCACACAATTCAGCCCTTGTTAATAACACTACCAAAATAAAATGGTCCCCCAAGAGAACATACGAGTGTTAAATTTCCACTTGGATTGCATTGAAAGACAGGTTAAATTGTCTGTGAAGTAATTATCTTCTTTCCTTTCCTCGTGTACCAAAAAAAAAAAAAAATGTTGTTAATGGATCCAAAACCCTCCTACATAATGTTTAAGGAGAGTATAATTTGCTTATATAAAAGGGTATTTTTTACTCTTTTTTTCTGTAATTAACAAATATATAATTATTTATTTTGGACCGAAAAAAATTAAATAATTGACATATTTAAATTTTTTAAAAATTAAAAAATATATTTTTTGAAAAGTGTATTAAGTGAAACTTTAATTAAAATAAAATTACTACTCAATTTCAATTTGTTATAATCTAAACAAACACTTATTTTTTTTAACCAATAGATTTATAATTGATTTTTTTTAAAAAATATTTTCAATATATTGATAAGGCTGACGTGGGAGAGAAGAAAATATAAAAAGAGAAAAATAGAAATTAAAAAAAGGGCCCAATTGATAATTGAATCCAGCCTTGCAACCACAAAAGGATCAAAATTCACAAGCTAATGTCCTACTCGAGAAATTAAAAAAAGCATCCTCTATAATATTAGAATTGAATATGACAATGTCTTTAGGTTATGAAAGCACTAAAACAAAAAGCAAATCCAAGAATGTTATGCACATTTTCCACAAACACACCCAATTGGTTCTAATGGATTTACCCAAACTTTGGGACCTTTTACATTTGTACCCTATTTTTATAAACTTAATGAATTCACTCTATTTTTCAATTTTATCTGCATTTTTACCCAACTTAAATTAGTTGGACAAATAAATATAAAGGAAAATTAAGGGTTTTATTTTATTTTTTAACATTTTTTGTTGAGATATTGTAATTTTCTATTTGATTACTGAGAAAATAAATGTTTAAAAAAAAAAATAAGAGGAAAAGAAATAAGATAGGAAATCAAGGGTTTGAATTTTTTTATTCTATTTTTGGCAAAAATACTGTGACTTTTTGTTTGATTAGTAAGAAAATCAAGGGTTAGAAAAAAAAGATAAAAGAGAAGGAAACAGAGAAGAAATTCAAGCATTTGAATTTTGTTCTTGAATTTTTTGCAGATGTATTATGATTTTTTATTTGGTTACTAAGAAAAACATGGGTTAGGAAAAAAAAAAGAAAAGAAATAAAGAGAATAAAATCAACGATTTGCATTTTTTTTCCTTGTATTTTCGTTGTTTTAGATTTGAGTTTTTTGGAAGCTTGATTATGGAATTATAGAGCTTAAAATTAAGATTCAATTTAAGTGAAAATAGAGAAGAGAGAGGGGGAAAAGAAAAATGGAGAAATAGATAAAAAAATTAAAAAAAAAATATTTAAGTTAACCATGAGCTAATCCATTCAACCCTGGTTTCACTAATGCTGAATTGGTTGTCTTATGAGGTGTCATGAGAATAGGAGGGATAGTGTTATCTGTTATCCAACTGGTCTAAATTGGGTAAAACTGCAGACAAAATTAAAAAATAAAACAAATTCATTAAATTTTATAAAAATGGGGTATAAATGTAAAATATCGCAAAGTTCGAAGTGTAACCCATGAGGCCGCAAAGTTATTGCTTTTTGTTGAAGGGCTAAGTGCGAACAGCTAAGCACCAACTCCTACTTGTTTCACGTGTTTGGGCCTACATGTTAGACCTCCTTAGCCTTTGTCACATTAGGAATTTAGGACCTGCCCTTCTTTGTAAATGGTACTTAAATAAAGCTAGGGTATGGACCCCTTCCACATGGAAGTCACATGTCCTAATTTATTGTGAATTATTATATATATATTGAATATTGTAATCAATATCAATGAGACTTGAATCTTGATGCTAAATAGATTGAAAAATTTATATTTACTGTATCAATTTAATGAAATAAAAATATATATATAAAAAATAATTATATTAATTAAAATTTATCATTAATTATTAATTAGGTATATGAGATAAATTTTTATATTTAATATAAATAAAATTTTTTTAATAAATATATTTATTATTAATATTATAATGTGAAAATTATAATATTCACACATTTTAGTAGATATTTTTAGTACACATCATATGTGATTTTTTTTTTTTTATAAAAAATGAGTATTTTATTCATGAAGAAAAATAATATATCTAAAAAAAAATAATTAAAAAAATTATAATTAAAATAAATATAAAATTAGTTTTATTCTTAAATTTTATTTATCAAGTTATTTGAGTAATAATATTCAGTTCAGCAGTTGTAATTAACACATTGATAAAAAAATACACTCCAATCAAAATTAACGTTAAGTCGTTTAATAAGTCTAATTGTTGAAAATCAGACGAAAACTTTTATTCATATTAAAGAAACAAATAAATTTTCATAAAAAAAAAATTTCAATTTTCATAAATATAAGACAAAAACAAAAATAAATATAAATATAAATAAAAAAAATTATATTTAATATCAAAATCTTATTTAAAATAATAACAAATAATCCAATTACAAAATAAATACTGTATTATTTTCAGGTAATTGATATTAAATAAAAAATAATAATAGAGAAGGATAAGAGGAAGAGAGAAGGAGGAAGGAGGCGACGTCTAAGACAATAGATTATATTGTTGCTTTAACAAGAGAAATTTAGTTATCATATGCAATTTTTTTTAAAAATATAAAGGATGCTAATAAAAAAAATTACATTTAAAATTTTATTAAATACATGAATGTTATCTACTATTCATTTTTAACCTATTAATTAAATGCAAATATGCATTAAGTTACTTAAAAAATTAATTAAAATAAATACTAAAAATTAATTAAAAAAAATTACCAAAATGATAAGAAGTATTATTGGTGGTAATTAGATACTTCCATTAATAGTGTTGGTTATGATGTCCAATGATAACCATTGATAAGGTTAGAGATAAAATATAACATGATGTTGAGACAAACCAAGAAATATGTGAACAAGGGAGTATCTTTCTCATTCCTTAATATTATATTAGGTTTACCAATTTTCATTTCTTACAACTTCAAAATCTTGGCCACTTGCGCTCCCATTTATAAAAAAACAAAAATTATTTGATTTCTTACATAATAAGATATATAATTTTATTACATAATAATTTATTCTAATAATTTAAAATTAAAATTAGAGTACGAATATCTTATTACCCTAATCGTATCTATTTAATAATTTCATTTTCATGTACAGAAAAAACTTTCAAGAAATAAAATTTAATTATGATATGAAATAATTTTTTTAAAATATTATTTTTCAGAAACAAATGCTGCCTAACTAATTTCCTTCACTTTAATTCTGGTCCCCTTATTTTAATTACTTGTAGGTTTCATCCTTGCTCATAAAAATGAAGAGATTAATTAATTGACAATTAATACTAGCTTTATAACTGTTTTTAACAAAATGATAATGACATTTTTTTTGAGAAAAAAAAATTATCCTAAAAAAGAAGGAAGAAAATTTAATTAAGATGATTGTATTTCAATAAAGTGTCTATTTTCCTTTTTATTTATTAAATTTCATTTTATAAATTAATATTTATTATTTTAGTATAAGAAGTTTGTTTTTTTAAAGAAAATTTTGAATTCGAAACTTGTGAACGAAAAAATAGATGATAAGATAATTTTATATTTTTTATGAGTTTCATCCAGTTTAAATATGAATTAATGGAAATCAGTGGAGAGGTTTCACAGAAAAAATTTTCATTTTATAGGATTAGGTATTTAACTTTTTATTTTTTATATAGTGGAAGCTAATTAGTAAAAGACACTGGCTAGTGGCAAGGGAGCAAATGTCATGATCTAATTGGGCCCAATTGTGTGAAACTGGTTCAGATTTTGCAAAGATGATGAGACATTGGGCAATATGATGGCATGAGGATCCAACTTGTGTCATGTTGTCTGAATTAGTGTAAACATAGCACATGATTGTTGAAAAAGAGAGAGGATGGTCCCTTTGTATTGGTAGTGTAGTACAAACAATACCTTCACTATTAATTCTAGTAATAATCCAATTTCTGAAATTTTAATTTTGAAATTTGAGTGGCTATGGAAATTGGTTTATGGGTTTTTCTCATTTTTAAAGAATTGATATGAACCTTCCTCTTTGCTCAAGTTGGATATGAAAATTAATTAGGTTTCTTAAATATATTGATATTAACTTCCTCTTTATTGGTGTATCGGCAAGTATCTTTTAGATGCATTACCTTTTTGTTTTTTGTATGCACAAGGACAATTTTGATATTGAATTACTTTGTCATTTGAAGGTCACATATGTGTTTGAAAATGACATATTTTACTCTATCATACTACATTTTTGTCAGTGTACTATTTCTCAAGTGAACTCTCTCATAAATTCATAATCAACACCTAAGAGAGTACACTTTTGAATTTGTTTAAAGATGGAATTTAATTTTGATGGACATACAAATTGACTGGTTGATGATACCTGAGTGAATCATAACACGAAGGCCCATTTACCGTTCTTTGTTTTCTTCAATTTTAAGCTTTTTATAACTAAAGGAGGAAAGCCATGGGATTTCATGCGATGGAGACCACAAAATAATGGCCCATTGTTGGGGAATGGAACTTTCATCTTTAGATCAACATCCAATCCAACCCATCTAGACTGGTAATAAGAAGCTCCCTTAGTCCTCACCCTTAAAGCCCAATATATCAAGAAGTGACGAGTCATTTTAAAGTATTTCTTGGAATCTTGGATTGGATACACAGACCTCTACTTGAATTAGAGCTCCAGGCCAGAACCCACTTTGTGATCTTCAAGGAACCTATAAAACAAAAGGAATTTGTCTACCCTGATGCAATCCGAATTGACCAATGTCAACATTCCAGAAAACAGTAACAAAGACATTTTTTACATCATGCAATTGCCTGTATTCCAACTACAAATCAATAAGAAGCAGGCATAAGATTAATAAACAGAATGACTTGGTTGTCCATTCTCGTTAACAATTGCCAGGCATAGAGACAGAGACAGAATCAATTAGCAAACTACAAGGGAGAAAAAATAGAAGGTAAAACACATTCGCATTCCAATCATCTAGACACCAATATCATCTCTTCATACTTGGGCCAGCTGTTGTTTTTGAGCACCCAACTGTCCCAAAATCGACAGACTTTCCATTCAGCAACTGTGAAGAATATGAGCCACTCTTCCTCAGCTTTCCTGGAAATTCCTTGCTAGAGTTACTCTTCAAAGTAAGATTCTTTCTCATTCTATTCCGATTGAGTAGCAACATAGTATTCCGTTGGGATGTATGCAATGCACCTTCAACACAGTCTCCCACTGGTACACAGCCCCAGGGCCTAGATGGCCCAAGCTCAGAAGCTTTAAGACTTGGGAAACTATTCCTCAACCTGGGAAAAACTCGCAGCTCTGGAGAATTTTCCTCCTCCAATCGGACGCAGAGAGGGCAAGGAGGGTCACTTTTTTGTGCCTTAGGTGTTGTCTGCTCCAAACATTCTGCATGAAAAACATGACAACATGAAAGAACCCCAGCAACAGGCATGTCTCCACTTCTAACAATCCGCTGAGAACTCCAAGGGGATCTCTGTGAAAGAAACCTTTCACACAATCCACATTTAAAACCATCAGATGGAATGCATAATTGACCAAGATTTTCAGATTCCAATTGGTCAGAAATATCTGCAAAATCCATACTGCTGCTAGCACTGCTCCAACAGTGGGCATCTTTTTGGAGAGCAGCAGCATCGAACTCCGAAAATCCAGTAGATGGGGTTTCCGAAGCTTCTTTTGAAGCTTGGGTAGGGAAGAACAAAGGGTGGATAGGTTTGGACAAAAAGGATCGGTGGCCCGAAAAGTTACAATGGGAGTATAAGCATGACTTGAACGTGGGCTCAGACTCACTGCTGTCAGAAAAGGATGAAGTGGATGCCCCACTCTCTGGGTTTCCAGAGGTTCCCTGCACAGATTTAAACTAAATCAGGAAGTTGAAACATAGCAAGATACTGGATATGCCAACGGTAAACAAAATATGTTACCACCATAGTAGGTGTGGAGGGTAATTGCCGCAGAACTTGACCTAGCAAAGATGAAAGGAAAAGGAAAAAAAAAAGAACATTTAGTTAAAGATGGCAATTGTGAGACTTTCTGTTCTGTTGCAGGAGAGTTGATAGTTGAGCAGTTATAATGTGCCCTTAATGACATATGGGTAAAACAATTAAAGAACAAAAATTCCAAATTATAACTGCACAAATCCACTCTTAGTATAAAGAATAAAATTCAAGAGATACTAGTCCCAAACCCCGGAAGTAATTTCTATATAAAACCAATTTGCTACTGAATCCATCAGGGCATTCAGCAGACCTGATAATGGGCATGGGGATGTGCACAGCCCCAACCCGACATATGGGCTTATCTGGACTTGGCTTAGTCAAATCACGAAGCCCAAACCTAAGGGCGACCAGCATTTTTTATACTTATATTCAACCACTGGGAAAATACAGTATCTTCCGCAGGAAGCCAAAATACAACATGGGAGAGGATGAAAGATGAGTAGCGCATTATACAATCAGATCTCCAAACAAAGCATATTAACAATTCATGGATGTAATTTGTTAGTTAGCTTTAACCTATAAAGAAAATGGCATCCTAGTCCATGAGGCTCGAACAAACTGTTGAATCAAATTTATGCAAATTGTCCCCCTTTACAGAGATTTATTTTTGGGAATTGAACCTGTGACCCTCTAAACTCACAACAAAACAACCTTATTGTTGAACCAAGCTCACCATTTGATGGGGTTCTACATAAGGTATTTCCAAGAGGTCACTCATCGCAACTCCATTTCACCCAAGCATGCTTAACTTTAAAGTTGTAATTGGATTTAGCACATTAGTTCTTATATGATCACACAAACAACGTAGAAAAAGAACAAGAAAAATTTTCAGTAAGATGTCCTCAGCAATGCCAATGTAGAAATTTGCATCACCAGATTTGTTGGCATTGCTTTCTCCCTCCCAACAACAGCAACACCAACCCCAACCTCCCCCTCCCCCCCACCCAACCCCCCCCAAAAAAAAGAAGCAATCAAGAATCCAAAACAAGTAAGGTTACAGCATATGCCTTAAATTCACAAGCACAAGGTGGGCCACAGTAAGACCAAATTTCAGCATAAAAACTAAAGATACACCAGACTTCAGATATACAACCATCAAACCTAGGGAAATACTTACCCTTATCAGATGTATACATCCAGCCAATATGATAATAATACATGAAGAGAATGTGGTTATAAGTGCCTTTTCACTAGGAGGAAAAAATGGAAATAAACGTAATTTCAATGGATAGTTTTTTTTTGAATTATGCTGAAGCATTGGTTGGCAGTATGAAGAGTGGTTATACACCTAGTGCAAGCAAATATTTTCCTCAAACCCATCCCTTCCCTTGTACCCATTTGAAAACAGAAGCAAATATTATATTGAATCCTAGGTTGACTACAAAACAAAAAAATAAAAGTGGAAATGCAGGTGCTTTCCCATCTTAATAGAGCTGAGGAATTTACGCCACCACCAAAAACATAAAAACAGAAAACTTTATAAAAGGAATCAACGTGGTGGCACAAAAAACAGGAAAAAGATTAAGACTTAAGTAACCAATTATTAAAATAGTGCCCTTGTAAACCATGCACAAAATCAATCATGCTTTTGTTGCTAAACTGAAATATTTATGCTTTTTTATTAACTTTATGTATGGTTGAGCTTTTAAAATTCCATGTCAAAACATACTGAGATATAAAAGCATAAATATAGGTTAATCTCTGAAGTTGCATATTCTAACTTTAACGGATTTTCTATCAAACGTAATTGAGTTTGTGCAAAGGCATCTAGTTGACTAATATCAATTTATCATCTTCAAGCAGGACAACCTCTTTTGTATCTCTTATCAAGGAATAGAAGAAGGTCTATAAAGGGCAAACCCCATTTGAAATCTAAAAATGATAGACAGACTCACAACATGCCCCTGATGCAACAATTCTCAATATTTCCCCATTAAGGAGGCTAACTTCCCTATAGTTCACAAATTCAAGAAGTTTTGAGCAGGTTAATTTCTTAAACGCTAATACTATCATGTGCACCCTTCCAATTAAAAGTAAAAAAAAAGATAAGAAAATTACAGTTCAAACGAGAAGTTTATCAATTATCAAGTAGTTAGCAATGAGAACAATATTAGACAGGTTAAAGGAAAATTCAGTAATGGAGGAAATGCAATAACATTTTATTACCTCTCCTTGTAGTTTCATAATCATCAGCATCAATTTCCTGAATTGCTGGAGGTGTCCATTGAGGACCTGGAGAAAGATCAGATGGACTACTCAAATACAGACCCACACCATCGGATGTAGTAAAGCGATGATTAGAAGGATGATTGCCTCTCATCCATCTACTTCCTTTACTGTTTGATGATGTTGAGGACTCAAGCAATTGGTTACCATCTTGCAAATCATATGGCAGTTCTTCAGATTGGCAACTAAAATTCCATCTTGGTGGAGGTGGTGAAAAGCTTGTATTAGTTCTCCAGTAAGGCTCATGCTGACCCATGGACCAGTCCCCACTGGTCGCATTCGACCCATGTGGCCTTGCAGCCACACAACAAAGTGACCCCGTTTTAGCTATTTTCTATAAACCTTGCCAAAATCAATAGTGTTAGCTGTAACCTTAAGAAAGCTTACCAGGTGATTGCACAACTCAGGAAACTGTAATACATTGGTCTGTCAATTCTAACTAAAGCAACATAAGAAAGTCCTCTAGAATTAATTCCAATCTTCAAAATATAATGACAATGTAGAAATCTCCAATTCATGAATGATTAACACAAACATCCAGGCATCACCCTGACAAAATAAAAATTCAGCTTGTGAGCTGAATGTATAATCAAACTTGAATCTAAAAAAAAATCACAAGCATAACAAAATAATAATAATAATAATAATTGAACAAAGACAAAATCAAATCCTACATCATAAAAAAAAAAAAAAAAAAAAAAAAAAAACTATAATTTGACACATGCAAGCAAACAGGAATCAAGTAGCGAATTGAACAAAAGGGGTATAAACAAAATGATTGAAACGACGTAAAACCAGCAAATTCAAAAGCTTTAAATCAAAACTAAAAATGAAAGTACCCAATTAACAAGTTAGAACTAATAATGAACCGCATTATTAAGAATAAAAAAAAAAAAAAAGGAACTTACAAGGCTATTAATCCAGTGAGACATTGAAGCAAAGATTAAGATTATAATAATACAGCGAGGCAGTAGAACAAATGCTCTGCTATGGCGACTACTTTGTGAAAAGGACTTGCACAGTTACACAGCAATCAATTGAAGGAAAACCCTAGTTTATCGGTGAGAGGAAAATAATAATAATAATTTTATTAATTGAAATTATTAATTATTAATTAAAGTTATTATTATTAACTAAAAGCCCATGTGGCGCTACCTCCTCCGTCTTTACTGCTTTTTTAATATCACAATATGCATCTCTTTTTTTATTTCTGTTAAGCATTTAATTAACAAAATCCTATGTTTCAGTTCATATTAATTTTTATTATTTCATATTTATCTGACTAATAATTAAAATTTTTTTATTTATTAAAAATTTTTAAGAAAGCAATTTTTGAAATACATGCCTTCCACCGGGTTTTTTTTTTTCCAATTTCTAGATATTTTTTATTATAATAAATTATATATATTATTTATTAATACAGAAAAATAATATTAAAAATATTTATATGTTCAATAATATTATAAATTTTTAGTCAATAGATAAGAAATTATATATATATATATATATATATA
>CANXYC011000774.1:0-26067 GCA_948193065.1 Aleurites moluccanus | reverse complement strand
TTTATTTTATTATCCTTAATTTATTTTTCCCAAATAATTAATTAGCAATCAAACACACATGTAAACATATCAAATAAATCATCTAACATATATAACAATGAATCATATATAAACACCCCCTAACTCCAACTAGGGTTTAGGTGCTAGGGTTAGGGTTTCACCTAGGATGTTATATTCTCCCCTCCTTTTAAGAAATTCATCCTCGAATTTAAAACTACAAAAACCAAGAACATACCCAAAGCATCGAACAAGTGTGGATACTTCTGTCTCATCTCTGCCTCTGTCTCCCAAGTACACTCCTCTACTGTTCGGTTCCTCCACAGAACCTTAACCATCGGAATATCCTTACTCCGGAGTTATCTGACTTGTCTATCCATGATCTCAACAGGAAACTCCTCATATGACAAGTCCTCATCGATCTCAACATCGGGAGTCTGCAAAATGTGAGAAGGGTCTGATACATACTTCCTCAGCATCGATATGTGGAACACCGGATGTATATGACTCATCCTAAATCAAACAACACATATGCATCATTACCACAAACAAAAAGCTTACCTACTACTGTGTCGTGAGAGCCCTGAATCTGTTGTAGAGTCACTATGTGGAGGAACCGGAAGAGTCAAATACACTCCTCTACTATTCGGTTCCTCAGCCCTAAATGCGTATGTATGTATATACTGTAACAGGGGGGTGTAGTTGCTATGGTATGCCTATTTTGTATTGTCATATGTATGGATTTATATTCTTGAGAAACTATTATATAAATTGTGATATATGAAGTTGTTATATGAGTTGACATGAGTATGGTATGATATGAGTTGTTATTGGAGGTTGACCTAGAAGTTGATATTGTTTTAGAAGTGTTTTTCTCTGTTTTTAACTTGGGGTAAATGTTAAGATTACAGGGGAGACTCTGTTCGTTTTTTTGTAAAACTTAAGAGTTTAAAAAAATATATTTCATAAAAATGGTTAAGTGTAATGAAAGCATATAACTTTGGTTCTTCGTGGTACTGGTTGTATGAACGGTTCCCGTACCCTAGGATTGTCACAGCCCTATAGTGTGGGATGTGACACAATAATAGCTACCATTCGACCATTTAGATGGCACCTTATGAGGCTTTGTATGATAGGAAGTGTATATCTCTTTTATGTTGGGATGAAGTGGGTGAGAAGAGTATTGAAGGCCCTGAGTAGGTTAAGTTTATAGTAGAGAAATTGCCTATCATCAAGGAGAGTTTGAAGATGGCTTTCAGTCACCATAGGAGCTATGTTGATACAAAAAGAAAGAATGTTCATTTTTCTATTGGAGACATGGTCTTCATAAAGGTCTCGCCAATGAAAGGAGTCCTAAGATTTGGCAAGAAGTGTAAGTTATCTTCAAGGTGCATTAGGCCATTTGAGATATTGGATAAGGTTGGGGGAGTTTCTTATCGGTTAGCTTTACCGCTCAATCTTGATAGTATGCATCCAGTGTTTCATATTTTGATGCTTCGAAAATATATATTTGACCTTTTGCATGTGCTTTAAGTTCAATCATTGGATCTTGATCCGGATTTGTCTTATGAGGAAGTTCCAATGGCTATTATCAATAGATCGGTTAGAAGACTTTAGAATAAGGAGATTCCAATGATTAAGGTTTTGTGGAAGAACCAAGCCATGGAGGAATGCACTTAGGAGATTGAGTAGAGCATGCAAGCGAAATATCCTCATTTATTTCAGACTCTTTAAGTGGGCAGAATGTAACACTTAAGATTTCGATTTGCATAGTTGCATGAGGTTATCGATGGTCCCATGGTTATAAATTGTATTGATTGATTACTATATAATTGTTTCTTAGTTATATATATATATAGTTTAGAGTGTGTTAATTGACCTTAGAGTTGTTTTGGTGAGTGTTAGAATGGTCTTAAGAAGTGATTGCCTTAATGAAATTGAACCTATTGTTTTCAGGGCATGAGCTCTTATCACGATTGTGAATTTGAACTTTGATGTTTCACGGACGTGAGCTCTTATCACGATTGTAAATTTGAACTTTGATGTTTCACGGGTGTGAAATCTAATAATGGCCATTACCTTGCTCTCTGTCTAAATACGAGAAATTGACCTTTTGTTGTTCACAGGCGTGAATATATCCTTCACGGGCTTGAAACTTATTCTTCACGGGCGTGAGACTTCGAGCTCTATAAATAGAAGTTATTTTTCATATTTTAAACCGGAAACCAAATCTCATTTTCTTTTTCTTCTCATTTCTTTCCTTTGCTCAACTAGCCATATTGTCCTTTGATAATCCAGATAGCCATTTTTTTCGAGGATTCTTTATGGGAAACACATTTTAAGGCGTTAAATCACTTCAAGGGCTTCTCTTTTCAAGAAATCTCTTATTAGGGTTTAAAGGTAAATCCTAAATCTTTACTTTTATAGTTGTTTTTGGATTAGGGCATTGTTAGGTTAGTTGTTTATGGGTTGTAAGTAGTCTTTTATGAGCATTTATTGCCATTAATTATGGTTGATATGGGAGTTATGAGATTTAATGGTTTTATGTGTATAGTATGGTGAATAGTAATTCTTCATTTAATAGTTTAATTGGTATTAGGAATCATTTTATTGGGTACTAAAGGATATAGAATCCTAGAATTCTTTGAGTGTTGGCTTTGGGGAATGAAACCGTAATTGATCCATTTTTGGGAATTTGTTGTTTTAGGCTTGGTGAACCTAAGGACTTAAAGATTGTTAATTGTGGTGATAGTTGAGCTATTTGCTTGGGATTGGAGGTAAGTTATGGGATAATTTATTATTTGTTATGAAATCCACATTTGTTAATATTGTTTTTGAATGAAGTTTAATCATTGTTGTTAGACTAAATTTCATATTGAGTATTATTAATTTGATATTGTAATGTCATTGGGCCTTAGGCCATCATTAAAATGTATTACCTTTGAAAGATCATTTGGGCATATGCAATTATTGAAAACCTATTGAATATTGTTGATGATATTGATAAGGTGAGGTCTCTAGACCCACCCATTGTTCATTTGTTAAGCCTCACTTTTGGGCCACGACTGTCCTAGGGTATGGGTAAATTTAAGATCACCGGAAACCCATAGAACCCATAAACAATCTATTTATCAATCATTCATTCAATATTAATTCATTAATCAATACTTAAATCCCATTTATTTCTTATAAATTTTACAAAAAATTTGCCAGAGTTTCCTTTGTAATTTTAATACTATTCCAGACCCAAAACCGGATTTTTCATAAAATACACAGCATGCACTAAAATTATTTTTACACTCCCAATAATTTGTCATCCTTATACCCTCAACTTCACATATCAATAATCATACATATCACTTCTAAATCTTTTTCAAAACATGAAAATTTCATTTTATTATTTACCTCTGTCACTATCTTTATTACTTTATTATCATTGACATTTTCAATCATTATGCATTACACATTATATTTTGAATGTCACTGTAACATTAAATATTATACTATTCATACATCATTATAATACTCAATCATCAAGTTATACACAGTATCATGGAGTTCTAAAAATTTTCACTAATGACCTTTAAGAAATACAATTCTACCTTGATGTACTTGACGTCCCAAGTCGGAAAAGAAATTGACTTTGAATTAGCTTCCTCTAACACATCCCTGTAAAAATTATAAATCACTAATTTGGTGAGTATAAAATACTCAGTGAGCATGCATACATCGTTATATATGAGATACAAGCATATGACAATAAAAGATATCAACGGTAAGCAATAAGATATAAGTTTGGAATCAATGATCAGGTAAACAATACTTGTATTATGTAGATAAGACAGATAAAGGGATGGACTATATGTAAACATACAGTCTCCAGTAGTATCAGTATGGACTATATGCAAACATACAATCTCCAGTAGTATCAGTATTAGTAAGCATAAGGCTGATCAGACCCTATGGCCAGGACCGTAGCCCTTCCCAACTAGGACATCAGTAATACAATATGCACATCGCCAACAGTATATTCCCACTACCCTGTCGGAGCGGTAACTCTGTCAAATTCACATGTAAATAGGCCAATGGAAATCAATAAGAATATCAAGTATGTATTAAGAACATTTCGGTACAATGGCTTTCAATACACGGGTTTATTTATCAATCAGTACACAAAAGGCATTTCAATATCAATAGCAATCAAGGAATGTGGAATAATTTCAATCTTTAGGAAAATCAAAAAATGATCAACAATAACAAGTGGCATTTAATCAAGAAGGAAACATAATCATTGGGTCAACAAATCAAAACATGGTTATGCATAATGATGTATACATTACTCACCTCATAAAGCACTTTTTATAGCACTTTATTTATTCCTTCAGTTTCCAATTCCATTTCCTTGGTTCATTGCTCACATACTCATAGTACTCATCACTGTCTTTCATTTATTCTTGACTCTATATATTCAATTAATTTCTATTTAGATACTATTTAATATAAATTACATTACTTATAATTATATTAAAGAAAATTACTCAAATATTTAAGTTTTAGGTTTTGTCTATAAAGAACCTTACTGGCAGCCTGTATTTTATTACTTATATCTCTCTCTACACTTATCCAATTACTTCAATTATTATTCATAATTAAACTTAACATATAAGATTCTAACATATCCAAAATTCACATTAAAATCATTACTACACAATTTATTATGTTAATTTAAACTTAGGCCTATAACCAGCCATGTTACCCTACATTCTGCCTGAAATCCTATTCTACCAGATACTGTTCTTTTACTAATAACTCAATAAATACTTAACCAATTACTGTAATTCATTTTCCTATTGAAAATAGACACATAAAATTACAATATATCCAAATTTTAGAATTTTTGGATCACTGAACAATTATTAGTGAATTTCCAAAATTAAATTACTACTTTTAAATCTCTATCCAGATATGCCATGTTTCTATGCCTATAATTAATTCCGAAATCATCCAATTACAAAATCATTTTATAGTCATTTATATCACACATAAATGATCATCTTTCATGTTAACACTTTCTCTAATTCAAACTTTAAGGTCCTTATATTAATACAATTCTGTAATCTATATTCTGTTAAATGGTTATTTCGGGCAGTATAAATTTATGACCTAATATCTCATAAACCATAATTTCAATTGCAAAACTCTTTTACAATATTATATATAAGACATAAATAACACTTTTTATGTTTAATACATCTTATAATTTTATCTCTATCATTATGTATAATAAAAACACAGTAGCATTTTCTAGAAAATTTAATTCCAAGTTAGTCACAGTTTTTACCTAATAACTCTTTCCTTACTTCGAATTTTCCAAATTCCTTTTATAGAAATCTAATTAACATATTTATATACAACTTTCATGTTTTAACTATCCTCAAATTAAGTCTTTAAAATTTTGGAATAATAGCCATAAATTACTGTCATCAAACAGATTCCAGAAACTATATAAACCCTAGCTTATTCTTACATTTTTAACTTAATTACCTCAATTTTTGCCAAATAAAATCTTAGAAATCTTAAATATAATCAAATAACTAAGTTTAGAAAGCTTTACCTTAAACTTAAACCATGGAATTCCTTCTCCTTTTTGTTCCACCAAAACAGCTTACATAATCTCCATCAATTTCCTCTTCTTCCTATCAAATTTTGGTTGATTTTCTTTGGAAAGGAATAGAAATTATTTTGGTGCCTTCTTCTCTTTTGGGTTTCGGCCATTTCCTCTCTATAATAGCCATTCTTTCTTTCTTTTCCATACACTAAAACCAATTTGAATTTAATGAAGAAAATTGAAAAGTCTAGATTTGCCTACTTCTTATTGGTATAAAAGAAAAAAAAAATCACTTAATAATACACCTTTAGAAGCATCATGGCCAGCCACCCCTTTTGATTTCTCTAAATTTTTGTTTGATTCAATTGGTGGGTCCCACATCTTTGTTTAATTGTACTTTTGACCTAAAATTTTTCTTATTTGTATTTTTGACCCCAAAACTTTCTGTAATTTATTTTGTTTATTCTGTTTAGATTCAACCTCAAGTGTGGGGAGTGAAATATCTTATTTTAAGTTGTTCTATCATTTAAAAATAGTTCTGGGTCATTTCTGGATCCCAGACAGTGAATTTTCAAAATTATCCTCAAAATTGTCTTTATTTATAATTTTGTCATTATTCTTATTTTCAGTGTTCCAAAATATTTTTCAACTCTTTCTTTTCACCATAATTTCACATAAAATTAACCTATTTAATCCCCCCAAATCTGAGTCAGAAATTCTTAAATTAGCCTGACTGCTATTTTTCCGGCAGTGTTCTCGACACCGATGATTTCCAGAAAAGTATTTCATTTGCATTATAACTGTGTCTCTAAAATTATTTTTCATTATTTCAATACTTTTAAACCATAAACTGAGAATCAATTCATGCTTACAAGATGGGGCTTCTTAGGATATTACACTATGTTATTCAGGATTCACAGACAAAGTAGACTATTAGGACAAGGCTTAAAATTGGAAGTTTGTTTGGGCTCATTTATCTTTGAGTCCTTTGAATATTTGGCATTCTCATTTATTAAGTCATTTACGTACTTTATTTTCTAGTGGCAAATTGGATTTCGTAAAAGATGAATATGTGAATTGTCATTCATGTCAGCTTGCTAAACAAACTTTATTGTATTTTCCTATTAGTAATTTCGTCTTTTTAGAACCATTTGATTTAGTTAATTCTAGCAATTGGGGACAACTCCTATTGCTACTTCTAGCGATTCTTGTTATTTTTTTTATATTTGTTGATGATTTCTCTTGATTTACTTGGATTTTTCTCATGCATAATCAATACGAAATACTTTAATTATATTTTACTTTTGCATGCGTGGTTAAAACTCAATTCTCATGCACTATTAAAATATGCATGATTGATAATGCTATGAAATACAAGGAACAAAATCACCTTTAATTTCTTAAAGAACAAGGTACCGTCTTATAATATTTTTGTCCTTGCACTTCATAAAAATATAATAGGACTGAAAGAAAATATAGACACATATTGGAGATTATTTGTGCTTTACTCATTTCCTTTTCTTGTCCATAACGCTTTTAGGAAGAAGCATCACTTACAATTGTCTGTAATATAAATTGTATCCCTTATTCTATCATTAATGACCAGTCTCCTTATGAACATCTTTTTAGGTATTTTCCTAATACAATTTGCTCAAAAAAATTTGTTGTGCCTGTCTTGTTCATTTATAAACTCATGAATACAATAAGTTAGAGTCTCAATCTAGATTGTGTTTTTTTCTTGGATATTCTACTATATATGAAGGTTACAGGCGTTAAGATCCTATACAGGTGTTAAGATCCTATCTCAAAATGCTTATGCATTTCACGTCATATTGTCTTTTGGGAACATAAGATATTTTTCACCATGTTACAATTCTTTGTTACACCTTATTTTGTATTTTTTTACTAAACCCTAAATTGAGTTGTTTCCTGAGGATTTTAATGCATGTTCTTCTCTTGATCTCATTCTAGTGTCCAATAATGTGTCCTTTATTATATTTATTAATACACTTGTTAGTTCATCATCTTAAAATCCTTCATATTCTCATATTGAAAGAGTAAGAAATCCTCTTATTCGTTTTTAAGATTATTATTGTTATTCAACTGCCAACTCCTTTTATGAACTTTTCACCTTTTGTGTGGCTTGTTCTAATGCAGTTTGGTAGCATATCATGAAAAAGGAATTAGAAGCATTGAAGAAAACTCGAACCTGAAAGTTAGTTGATTTGCCCATAAGAAAGTCTATAATTGGATGCTGGTGCATTTACAAAATTAAAACTCACGTTGATAGAACAATTGAAGGGCATAAAGCTCATCTTACATCTAAAGGTTATATATAAGAGTATGGAATTGACTATGAAGACTAATTGCTAGACTCACATAAGTACTTAGTCTTATTGCTATTGTTGTTACTAGAAAGTGGAATCTTTTTCAGATGGATGTGAAGAATGTCTTTGTTAATGGTGATTTATATGGAGAAGTTTATATGCAACTGTCACTTGGTTGTGATCCTCCTCTTAGCAGAATGTGTCGTCTTTGGAGCATTATATGGTTTCAAGCAAGCACCACTTGCTTGCTATTTTTATACCTTAATTTGTGCACTTATTTATTTAATTTATTAGATTAAGGTGTTTTATATGTGAAATTAAAAGTTAAGGGTATTAATAAATTTTTAAAAATAAATAAAAATATGAGTAAATTTAGTTAAATAATGAATTATGACAGTAAAAAATTAAGATAATTTTAATTCAATATTTTTAAATGACAAAGTAATTTTTATGTCATTTATTTTAAAGCCATAGAAAATAAATTGTATGTACTAAATTAAATTACATTCACATATAAATATATCAAAATCAACCCAAAATTTGGCATATCGATTTGAAAATTCCAGCGGGAAAGCGCAAATAAATTTAAAATGGCGCTAAAAGTTTTCCAATGAGAAAATTGGAAAATCAAAAGTCTTACTTCCTATTGGTGTAGTTCAAATCACGCGGATCGCTCTCTAAACAATCCAGAACCGTCTGTTAGAACACTAATCTAACGGTCTATTTTCTTACACTCTTCCACAGTCCCACTCCTCGCACGCTCACATCCAGACACCTTGCTATAAAAGCGTGCACAACACCATGTCACATAGCTGCACACTCTATTATCATCTCTCTCTCTATCTCATAAAAACAGATTCGGGTTCCTTCATCGGCTTTTTATAAACGGCTCGGATCTTTTTGTGGAGATGGAGACCGGAACTAAATTGAAAAAAGGAGCTGGTGGGAGGAAAGGTGGAGGTCCGAAAAAGAAGCCCACTTCTAGGTCTGTCAAAGCGGGTTTGCAGTTTCCCGTTGGTAGGATTGGTCGGTACTTGAAGAAGGGAAGGTATGCTCAGCGGGTTGGATCTGGCGCTCCTGTTTACTTGGCTGCTGTGCTCGAGTATCTAGCTGCTGAAGTAAGCTTTATTCTGCTTCTTATTTTGGGAATTCTGCATTTCGTGTAGATCTCAGATCTGTAATTTTTTTCTTTATTGTACTTTTTGGAGTGGGGTTTTTGTTTAAGATGTCATGAGCAGTGTTGAATTTGGGGATTTTGCTATTATTGGTCCTAAATGTATGTTTGGCTGGGAAAATGATGGAAAAATTTGTGCTATTACCCCCAAATACCGTAGTAGGGTTTTAGTTAAATGATACCCTAATTCTTGCTTTCTTGAATTCCCTGATGTTTCATTTTTATCTTGAATACCAAATTGAGACTTATTTTTTCTGATTTAACACTAAATATTTTGGGTATGCAGGTTCTTGAATTGGCTGGTAACGCAGCTAGAGACAACAAGAAGAACAGGATAATACCAAGGCATGTATTGCTTGCAGTAAGAAATGATGAAGAGCTTGGAAAGTTGCTCGCAGGTGTAACCATTGCTCATGGAGGTGTGCTGCCTAATATCAACCCAGTTCTCTTGCCTAAAAAGACTGATAAAGCTATTAAGGAACCCAAGTCTCCCTCAAAGGCCACCAAATCTCCAAAGAAGGCTTAATCTCAACCGCTCTCACGTTCTCTATCTTTAGTAGCCAATTTAGTTGTTCTTTTTTATTTTTATTTTTATTATTATGTTCCGTCGTCTGTATGTAATTTTGGGTGTAGGGTTTGAATATTTTGTTGATGTGTAGGGGAACTTTGATGAATGCCGAACATTGTGCAGTCCCTTAATCTTTTATGATACAATGTTAGGGTGACAATTAAGATTAATGGATGAAACTAGTTGTTTCTGGTTTTTCATTTATTTTTTGTAGTTTTCGTGTTTGGATTCTTTGTGAGTGGAGGTTGTATGATGCCACTTTGATTGTTTCTTTTGGGGAATGCTTTGATTATGGAAAGAATTCAACAGATGAGATAACCTATTAACCTTTTTCTACTATCTTTTCAAAAGTTATTCTCTTTTTTACAATTGCCAGCATGTTTCTTTAAATTCCCTTAATATTTATACAAGGCATTTCCAACAAGTTGCTGCTTTTGGGGTTGGAATTTTTCATTTTGGTTATTTGGTAATCCAATTCTTTGCGATATTATATAAGCTGTATTTTGGATTTTAAAGTTCTTGAAAGTAACATTTTGTACTTGTAACTAATTGCTAGCTCTTCGGTGTTAAGCTTCAAAAATTGTATAAATACTCTGTTTGTTTTGAGTGAAGTGAAGAGAAACGGAAATAAAAAGAAAGAAATTGAAGACATTTTGGTTATATAATATGAGAGAAGAAAAAAAAATCGGAGTAAATGTTATTTTCTTATTTAAGTTTTAGAAGAAATTTTTTTGAAAAGAAATCATGACCTGTAAAATATTTTTAACATAAGTTTTGATAACAATTTTTTTTTAATGAGGTTAAAAGATTTAAAATTGAAATTTTATAAAATTATAATATAATTAAAAAAAATAATTATATTTTTATTTTCAATTTATAAAAATTATAATTTTATAATTATTATTATTATCTTTTCTTTCACAGTTATTGTCACCCTCAATACCACAACCACTTTCGATGACATTGGTTCGCCACCTTAAGCGATGGTGGTTCATCATTGCCAATAATATAGGCTCGTCGGACTATCATTATAAATGATCATGGCTCACTGAATCGTCATTGTCGTGATGATGACTTATTTTATCTATGACGATTCATCATTACTCTTACCGCCACTGTAGGCGGTCTATCACCACTTTTATCGTTATTAATTTTTTATTTAATTTTAATTTCAATTATAATTTTTTATGTGAAATAAATATTGGAATTATGATTTCAATATCATTTTAATTATATTTTAAAGAAGTGAAATTATAATTAAAATTTTCAATTTTAATTCTTTGGTCCAAACAAACTCTAAGAGAAATTATATTTATTTTCTTTCTTTCTTTATTTATTTTTCATTTTCAATGTATAATTCATGTAAAAAAAAAAACTCGTATGATGGAGGTGAAACAAATTGCTTAAGCTTTAATTATTTGGGAACTTTAAAGTTAAGGGATAAGCAAGGAATTGTAGGCATGACTTGTCCTCGAGGAGAAGGTTGTTTTCAAGTGGCAACATTTGTCGGGTTACAAATGCTTAAATACAATTTAATGGGTGTTTGATAAAAATTTTTAATGCAATTATTAGTTTTTTTTTATTCTTAAGAGTTGTATAATAGCGTTTAATTACTGTCAATTGTTAGCTGTTAGATAGTCAAACAACTGTTATTTATAAAAATTTCAAATCAAAGTTTTTTTGAAAAATACTGTTTTTTTAATTAAAAATACTAAATTATCCTCTAAAATAATATTTAAATAAAAAATAAATATTAATATTTATTCTTAATGGTTATTAAACATAATAACAGCTAACAACTAATAATAATTTTACCAAATACTTGTAATAATCAGCTATTATGTGACAACTACCAGCCATCAGCTATAAACTATAAACTAGCAGCTAACATCTATTAACAACAGCTAACAACTGCTATAAACAGTTAAACCAAACGGGGTCTTAATGATTCAAATATTTTAATTTTTTTGGATAATTTACACCGATAATCACTCAACTATACATTTTATTCTAATATAGTCACCTAGTTAATTTTTTCATTATCAAGATTACTTAGCTTAATAATTTATTTTATCAAAATAACTGATATGGCACGCCGCTACTTACGTGGCTGCTGAGTCATCACCACGTAGCTCAATGATGTGACAAGAAGTCGGACCCACCGTCACACATCAAATTAATTTAAACCTAGGTTAATTAATTCTTATCATTTAACCTAGGTTAAGTAAAATCAAAAACTCTCTCTCTCGATCGACGTTGAAATCCCCCAATTTTACCTTTAACTTCTCTTGTTGAAATCACTTGGATTCACAAATCCATAAACCACAATCTCACATCTTTTTTTTCTTTAAGAACTATTAGCACACTTTAGCAATTAATAATCATCACCTTTTTAAGAATAAGACAATCGAACCATCCCAACAATTAATTTTGGGTTCAAAAAGTTAGAAATTTTTTTATTCACCATGGATTGGAAGCTCAGGGAAAGTAATGAAGAAACTCCTTATTACGGTTAGTGGTTCGGTAATTCACCATGAATTAGTGCCGCCACATCCGACTCAGATCTGTAACACCTCAGTTAAGACTTAGAACTAGAACTCTAAAGGGCAAACTTAAAGAGTTCTTTCTTTGTTTAAATGATATGTATTAATGTATGTTTATGTCTAAATTGAATGTATATGCATGTTTTAGGAAGTATTATACACATAAAAGTGGTTTAAAGGCTGTTAGGAAGAAATCGAGAAAAATTGAGTTTTTGGTAAACTGGGGGCAAAATGGTCATTTCACACTCCTTCGAGTTTTATGGAAATTAACATGATATTTGAAAGTAGAAAAGAATTTTAGGACATGAAAATGATGATATTTTATTTATTTGAAGTTTTATTGAAGAATTAAACCCGGTAGAAAATAATTTCCAGCAAGCTGCTTGATTTAGAAGTTTCATTTGAATTAAGGGCAATTTGGTCTTTTCCTTTGAGATATGGACTTATATGGTGTATGCAAGCTTATGGTATCATTTTAGGGTTGACTAAATCTAACCATTGGATAAAATGATGAAGAAATGGATGGTTGGATGGCTGGATTTCATCATTTCTACCATAAGCCTAATGTATTGAATCATGCCTTTGATATTTAAATTAGATTTTTCCCACCACTTCACCATTCTTCATCTTCCTTATCATATTCACCAACCATTTTCTGTCTCTTCCTCCATCTATGGTTCGGCCACCATCCACCACCACAAAACTTATGATTTCTTCCATGTTTTTAATAGAAACATATTAATTTCATTAGCCTAAACTCAAATATAACCTTAGATTCTAAGGAAAATAAGAAAAAGCTAAGAATCATAGTTTTGAAGTTTTTGAAGAACTTACCATTGGTAAGTGATTGGTTTTGTGATTCTTTTGATTCGATTATGTTCTTAAGGTGTTTTTTGATGTTTATTAGTATTCAAAACATGTTTTGGATGGAAAAAATTCAAAAAGTTGGAATGAAACCTTAATAGGAAGAACTTTGAATCAAAGTGATGTTTTGATGAATCTTTTGATTCAAATGATGTTTAATTGGTGTGTATGATATGAATTAATGGTTAAATGATTGAAACAAAGCCATTTGGAGAAGCTTTTGGTTTGGCCGAATTATATGATGATGTATAATGGTGTTTGATTTTGGTGTTTAATAGGTTTAAAAGTTTAAATGATGTGTATTTGATGTAGTTAACATGAGTTGGTAGTTATTTGATGGAAAGAAAATCATTTGGAAGAAATTTCATTTTGGCCGAAATTAATGAATGATGTTTAATGGTTGATACTTTGATGTTTATAGGTTTGAATGATTAAATGTTATACATTTGATGTATATAAGTGTTATATGATTGATTGGTGTTGAAAAATGGATGAATGGAATGATTTCCATTAAGGTGAAACTATATTGACTTTGTTACTCTAAGGTGTTAGGCTAATGCAAATGAAGAAATGAAGTTTGAATATGGTTTAATGGCATGAATAATAGAAATGTATAAGTTTAAATGTGGAAATGTTGAATGATATAAGTATTTGGAAAGCATACTTGAAATTTGATGTATGTGTAGTATGAAATATTGAACTAAGTGTTTGAAAGTTCTTAACTTAGCATTTTAATGATGAATATGTGTAATGCGAATGAAATGTGATGATAGAAATGCATTTGATGCATAAAAGGTATGAAAAGTGTCAAAAGTATGAAATATGGCCTTTGATGTATAATATATGTGTTTATACATGTTGATGTGATTTGGTATGTGTTTTATGTATTTTAATGTATAAGGTATTGAGTATAAGTCTTACCAGAGTAATTTAGTTGTTATAAGGGAAAGTTCCCAAGTAAGGGCCGTTGATGGCGAGTCTCGGGCCAACTAGGCCTACTGGGATAATTTTGAAAGTTTTTACTAGAGGTGAGTCTATATATATGATTCATGCATTATTCATTCATAAGTCATGCATTTATGCATATGAAATGATATCCTTGATTGAAAACCATTAATGATCCATTTTTGGGCAGTTTTGCTAAAATGACCTAAAACAGCGCTACCGAAATGCCTAAAACTGACCTAAACTTTAATTCTGTATAAAATTCATTTTGAAAGGCTTTTTGATGTCAAATCAAGCCCAATTGCCTATTATATACATGTATTTATCATTTGTATAAAGAAAATTCCATAGAAATATTGATTTCAAGGCAAACCAGAAAGTGCCTAAAAAATGAGAAACGGACTTGTAATTTAGGAGTGTCAGCTACGCTGGCGCAACTGGGCCCGGAGACCAAAAATTTGATATTGAGCTATATGGCTCCTTTTATTGTTATGATATTATTTATCATTATTAAAGTCATATTTGAGACTTTATATTGATATATTCATGCTATATGAGACATTTGCATATAATATGTTATAACAGGACTACTTCGATGGTGTAGTAATAATCCATCGGCTGTGTACACAGATATATATTTATATGTTCTGACCTCTGCTAGGGAGGGTGAAATTCCCTATGCCATGGTAGGATGTGGTTGGAAATGGGTGATTGGAGGGATATGTGAAGGAAGAGAAGTGAAGTAACAACACAGTATTATGATATGATATGATATGTCATCCTGTTATATTATATGCATTATGGATCATGATATGTATTTCACCATTTCATCATCAGTATTCAATATTTACATATCATTAATGGATAGATGTGACTTTTCATGAATAATATTGCACATTCATATATATTGATTCACTGAGTATAATCTTATAGTCACCCCTCAGTGGTTTAATGTTTTCAGGACCTCGGTGAGGCAGTCATCCATTGGCTACATTACCTTCAGCCTTGGATTATAGATGTGTGTATTTGAGGTTACTCCTATGTATAGAAGTTCCTTGGTATATAATGTAAATAGGGCTTGGATTGGCTAAGAGTATAATGTTAAATGTGATCAAAATAATAACCAACTATAATATGAAAATGTTAATGATGTACATATATGATATGAGATATAAATGTAAATTTTGAAGTGCTTATTGAGTTGTGATTGAACAATGGAGGTTAAAAGGGGATGTATGTTTTATTGGGAGTGTAATTTTTATTTCTTAACGGATAGCTTAAGTCAGAGTTATAAAGGAAACTCTGTCAGTTTTTCTGTAAAAATTTTATGATGTTTTAGAAAAAATTTATCACCTAAAATGTATCACAGGTTAAGCAATGATTGTAAAAGTAAAGTTAAAGTAAAAGCATGGGTTCTTCGAGGTACGGGTCACCTTGGCATTACCCATACCTTGGGACTGTCATGGTCTAAAATTGGGTCGTGACAATAATGATCCTATATGTGTTTACTTGCCTGAACGTCTCAATTTAGCTAGAGTTACAAAAACTGAACCTTATTGATTTTCTTGCCTATTTGATATATTATTTGCTATTTTTAAACTATTCTAATGTTTGTATGACAGAGCTACCTTACTGATGGGATAGTGGGTAAATACCATCAGCATTGTGCACAATGAAATTTCAGTGGTACCCTAGCTAGGAAGGGTTATGGTCCTGACCATAAGGTCTGATCCACCTTATGCTATTTATATATTATATTGATAATGATATGCATTTCATGGCCCAGTATCTATTACATATACATGGTTATTATTTCTCCCAGTGCCTACACATCTATATTAAATGTTTATAAATCATTTCCCTTGATTTGGTCTTTTGGTGTGCTATCCATGAGCCAATTGTTAATATTGTTCATTTGTTGTTTCCTACTTAGCTTAATGTGTGATAATATATATATTGACTCACTGAGTATGAAAATACTTACCCTTTTAGTGGTTTTATCTTTTCAGATCAGGAGTAGAGCTAGTCTAAGATTTTTTCATCAGCAGATCCAGTTGTGTTATAATAATGTAAATATTGAATTTGTATATATTCCTTGTATATATTTTAGATGCTCTATGGATATATAAATTATTGGGATGACTATACTTAGTATGGTTTGTAATATTATTAGTTACCGATATTTAATATATATATGAGATGTGTTGAGATTAGATATGATCACAGATGATAATAGATAGACTGATTATATGGATATAGATATGTTATAGCAGGTGATGTTTACAGGTTATAGAAGAGTTTTATGGGTGTTGGTAGCCTTATACCGTTCCTACATCTTAGGACCACCATGTTTCAAAATTGGGATATTACAGAGGTGGTATCAGAACATAGATATACTGATAGTATATAGACATGTGTTAATAAAGCATAGATAAACCATAGAGCATAGGAAATCATGTCTCTTCATTTGTTGTATTCATTAAATATGTGTTTATTCTGCTATAACCATACGTGTTAAATGATTGTGTTTGTCTATTATAGTGATTAAGATGTCTACGGGAGAATGTGAACGGGCTATTGAACATACACCTAGGAGATCATAAGAGCCTAGTAGAGAGGCAGAAGTGGCCTCAAATGAGTTACTGATCAGAAAGGAACCAGAAGAACCTCTTACATCCAGGAGAAAGACAAAGGAAACCAGGGAAGCTGAAGATCCCTGGAGATTGGAAGTGATGCAAGGAATGCTAGAATTGAGAAGAGAACTACAAGATTTGAGAAGAGAAAGATAGGTAGTGCCACCACCTACACCACCAGCTGTTCCACTAGTTATTCCACCAGTACATGTGCCACTTATTGCTGCACCAATTAGGCCAGTAGTATCGTAGAGTGATTGATAAGGGTGGAATCAGCATGCTTAACTTTGTGAAGCTGAGTCTACCAAAATATAAAGGTGGAAGAGGTGAGGAACTTATTAATTTTCTAGAGCAAATAGAGAAGGTGGTAAGAAGACTTCCATGCTCAGATGTCAGAGTGGTAGAGCTTGTTGGTTTTTTTATTGAAAGAGAAGACCTGAACTTGGTTTTTTAGGCACATTGAGACACAATTATATAGTGATGCACCACCGTCTTGGGCACAATTCAAGGACGCATTGTTAGATGAATTTTTGATAGAGGGAGTTAAAAGCAAAAACATATTTCAATTTAAATAGCTGGAACAAGGTAATTTGAGTGTAGATGAGTATGCCGATGAGTTCATTAGGCTGAGTAAATATGCCAGGAAGATTGTACCTACTGAACCAGACTTGATCATTAGGTTTAGACGGGGATTGCATGCTCCTCTACATAATGCATTTTTATTTACTGAGTTTACTTCCTTATCAAAGATTGTTGATCAAGCAGTCCAAATGGAAGAAAAATATAAAGAAAAAAGAGTAAAAAGAGAACAAAAGAGGAAGGTTGAGACTGGAAGACAGTAGAGAAGAGGTGAAGGAAGTTCTCAATAAAGACAAACAGAGGCTACATCAGTTAGAATTGAGCAGAGACCACAAACAGATGGTCAGAGAAGAGATCAGGGTAGAGGTACCACAGGGTAGTCTACATCCAGATTTTCACAAGGATCATCTAGACCACCAGTGCAGACAACTAATGTTCCCATATATGATTTTTGTGGGAAGAGGCATGGGGGTGAATGCAAAAGACAGACAGGTGCACATATGAAATGTGACTAGCATGGTCACTATGTGAAGAATTGTCCTTTGTAGGGAGAACAACAGACTACTATAGTAGTCTCACAACCTACTGTACAAATGAGTAGAAATGACCAGATAGACATGGGGGCAGAGGCAGAGGTAGAGGTAGAGGATCAGGACAAGGACAAACTAATGGTCTGGCACCAGCTGGTAAAGGGCAAGGTCGGGTCTTTCCATTTAATGCTTAAGAAACTCAAAAATCAGGCAAGACGGTAACAGGTAAGATTCCTGTGTCATGTGAAATAGCTCAATTATTGTTTGATTTTGGTGCCACGCATTCTTTTGTATCACCCAAATTTGCATCTAAATTGGGAATTGAAAAACAATTCATGTCAATACCCTTAGAAATATTTACTCCCCTGGGTAAGAGTATAAAGGTAAAATATGAATATCCGAGTTGTAAAGTGAAAATAGAGGGTAGAATTTCACAAATTAACTTAGTAGAATTGCCTGTACGGGAATTGGATATGATATTAGGAATGGATTTGTTAACCACTTATCATGCAGTAATTGAATGTTATGAAAAGAAAATTAAATTTCAACTAGAGGGGCATGATAAATTTGAGTATCAGGTTAATAAGAGTGATTTGGAAATTAAACTCATTTTTGCTATTAGGGCAAGGAGACTCCTACGAAAGGGATATCCTGAAAACTTGGCAAGTGTAATGGATACTCAAAAGACTTTAAAGGAAGTTGATTAGATTCATATTGTTGATGAGTTTCCAGCCTTGTTTCCTAAAGATTTGCCAAGTTTGCTGCCAAAGAGGGAGATTGAGTTTGAGATTGAAGTCTATTTGGGTACATACCTTATTTTAATACCACTTCACATAATGGCTCTAACGGAACTAAAAGAGTTAAAAGTGCAGTTGCAATACTTGTTGGATAAGGGGTTTATCAGATCCAGTAGTTCATTATGGGGCGCTCCTGTTTGTCAAGAAGAATGATGGTTCACTGCGAATATGTATTGATTACAGACAATTGAATAAGGTAACCATCAAGAACAAATATATATTGCCTCGAATTGATGATTTGTTTGATCAGTTGTAAGGAGCCAATTATTTTTCCAAGGTTGGCCTTAGATCGGGTTGTCATCAATTGAGAATTAAGAATGAAGATGTGTCAAAAACTACTTTCAAAACCCGATATGGTCACTACGAATTTCTTGTATTGCCATTTGGATTAACCAATACCCCTGCTTCTTTTATGGACCTGATGAATTGGGTGTTCAAGCCTTATTTGGATAAGTTTGTCATTGTATTCATAAATGACATTCTTATCTATTCCAGAAGCTAGGAAGAAACTGAAAATAGTATTGCAAATATTACGAGAACATAAAATGTATGCCAAATTGTCGAAGTGTGAATTTTGTCTTACTGAGGTATGTTTTCTTGGCAATATTATAGGAAAAGATGGCATTAAAGTGGATCCACAGAAAGTGGATTGGCCATGACCTACTAATGTAACTGAGGTGCGGAATTTCTTAGGTATAGTCAGTTACTACAAGCAATTTGTTAAAGATTTTTCAAGAATTATAGCTCCAATAACTAAATTGACCAAAAAGTAAGAAAAATTCATGTGGACTGATGAATATGAGAAGAGCTTCCAGACTTTGAAATTGTGTCTTACATCGGCACCAGTGCTAGCATTGCCAATAGAGAATGGCAAGTTCACAGTATATTGTGATGCATCAAGGGTCGGACTTAGTTGTGTCTTGATGCAGGATAAGAGAGTTATTGCTTATGCTTCTCGTCAATTGAAGAAACATGAGTTAAATTATCCTACACATGATTTAGAGATGGCTGCAATTGTATTTGCCTTAAAGATTTGGAGACATTACTTATATGAGGAGAAATGTGAGATCTACATAGATCATAAAAGTTTACAACATATTATGCAGCAGAAAGACCTGAACGTTTGACAGCAAAGATGGGTTGAACTGTTGAAGGATTATGATTGTCAGATATTGTATCATCCGGGTAAATCTAATGTTGTAGCAGATGCATTGAGTAGGATATCTATGGAGAGTTTAGCTCATATCATAGTTGCAAGGAGACCAATAATCAGAGAAGTAAAAGAGTTACTTAATATGGGAGTCCAGTTTGAATTGGGAACCCATGATCAAAACCAAGCTCTGATAGCCCAGTTTCATATGAAGCCAACCTTAATTGATGAGATTAAAGCAGCACAAGACAAAGATTCTCAGCTATTGAAGTTAAAAGAAGATGTTCGAGTTGGGAAAGCCCTAGAATTCACTATTGATAATAGGGTACTGAAATGTGGGAAACGACTATGTGTGCCAAATGTAGATGGGCTTAAAGAGCGAATTATGAAGGAGATGCATTATGCATTATACAGTGTTCATCCTGGGATAAAAAAATGTACCAAGATCTAAAAGAGCATTATTGGTGGTCCAATATGAAGAGGGATGTAGCTCAATTTGTCTCCATTTGTTTAGCCTATCAACAGGTTAAATTTGAACATTAGAAGCCATCAGGGCTATTGCAAGAGATAAAACTACTAGAGTGGAAATGAGATCAAGTAACCATGGATTTTGTGGTTGGTTTACCTAGAACTTCATGAGGATATGACTTTATCTAGGTAATAGTTGATCGATTGACTAAGACAGCTCACTTCCTAAAAGTGAAAAATAGCTATACAGCCACTCAGTATGCCCAGTTGTATGTTGACAAAATAGTACGACTTCATGGCATACCTTTAACTATAATTTTAGATAGAGGGACTCAATTTACTGTATGATTCTGGCAGAAATTCTTAGAGGCACTAGGGACCCAATTGCACTTTAGCACAGCCTTTCATCCACAGACAAATGGGCAATCAAAATGTACAATTTAGACATTAGAGGATATGCTCCATTTGTGTGTGCTTAATTTTAAAGGGAATTGGAATCAATACTTACCTTTGATTGAATTTTCCTACAACAATAGCTATCATTCGACTATTGGCATGGCGCCATATAAAGCATTGTATGGTAGAAAATGCAGATCTCATATGTGTTGGGTTAAACCAGGGGAAAAGCAACTAGAAGGCCCTGAATTGATCAAAGAAACTATGGAAAAGATCCCCGTTATTCAAGAAAGAATGAAGACAGTTTTTAGCCGATATAAGAGTTATGCAGACCCGAAGAAAAAAGATGTTCATTTTGCTATAGGTGATAATGTGTTCTTGAAGATTTCATCTATGAGAGGTGTAATCAGATTTGGCAAGAAATGGAAGTTATCACTTAGATATGTCGGGCCAGTCGAGATATTAGAGAAGGTCGGCAATGTGTCTTATCGGTTGGCACTCCCACCTAACCTAAGCCACGTTCATCCAGTGTTTTATGTTTCTATGTTGCATAAATATGTGTTTGATTCATCACATATCCTGGAACCACAAGCCATTGAGGTTGATGAAGACTTGAATTATGAAGACTTGACTTATGAAGAAACACCAGTAAAGATAATAGATTAACAAGTCATACAATTATGTAATAAAGAGATTCCAATGGTAAAACTGTTATGGAAGAATCAGGCGATGGATGAATGTACCTAGGAGAGTGAGCAGGACATGAGAACAAGATATCCATTCTTATTCCAGTGACGAGGTACGTGTAATTTAAAATTCGAGAACAAATTTTATTGAAGGAGTGTAGGGTGTAACACCCTCAAATTTCATCCATAAGACCTTAAATATATGTTATTTAAGTATAAATAAAGTTGATTTAGACATTAGAACATCATACTTATGCGATTTATCAAATCGCTAAAACCCAACCCAGTAGATAGGTAAGAATGTAAACATTTCGATTAATTAACGAGTTCGAAATTTTAAATTTTTAATATCAGCATCAGACTCATAAGATGGAGAAACATAAGAAATATTATTTCAAAATTGAAATGGGACAAAAAGATAAATAGTTAAAAGTTTTGGGTTCAAAATGCGAATACGAGATGTGTCGAGGGGAAAATCGAATTAGCTGAAAGTTAATTAATATAAAAAGCCATTTAATTCTTCAAAAATTAGAAAATTCTCCTCATTCCTCCATTATTACAGCTGAAACTCTCCTCCACCCAAAAATCCACCAATTTCTTCCAAACTTTGAGCAAAATCAATAGAAACTCGATTAAACTAGTTTCCATCGAAAATTCCAAGAAATTCAAGCTAGAAATTGAAGGAAACCCTAACCTAAATTTTGGCCACACCTTGAATTCAGAATCAAAGGAAATCGAAGAACACTACTTTTGCTTGTTATAGGTAAATAAGCATTTTATCACGTAAACGATCAAACCGTCAATTCTGGTGAGTTATATGTATATTATTATACAAGTTTAAACCTTTCTTTGATCAATTTGAGTCCATTTAAATTCCTACATGTCACGTCCCAATTTCGAGACACGATGGTCTTAGGATGCGGGAGATGTCAAAGGCGACCAGCACCCGTAGAACCCAGTATCACATCTATCCATCATATACTATACATATCAATCTATAGCCACATAATCACATAAGCACTATGCATTCTGATACTCTGTCATTCATTTTGTATCTTTCTGTAAATACCATCATCATATACACATTACATATATACTCCAAAATATGCCATACACATATATATACAATCTGTCTATACCATTATACAATACCCATGGAGCATCTAATACACATATATAAATATATAGTGTTTAAATTAATTACACTATCTTTATCAGACTGCAAAATTCTTTAGAGGAATAAAAGCCAAGAATCTGCCTCTACTCTACACCTGGAAAAGGGAAACAATGAGAGGATGAGTAATGATTATTTAGTGAATCTAATATGCATCGACCAATAACAATGGCTTGGATATCAATATCAATAGGCAAATATTCAATGAATAATAATCTGCACATCAATATCAAAATACAGTATATGACTGTAGAATAAGTAAACGGTATAATGGAACTATAATCAAGTCAATGGAATATATATCACATAAATATGATAGATAAGATAGAAAGGACATATATAAGGCCATGAAACTCGTATATCATATGTGTCAAACACATATCAATCTCATATAAATAAATATAAGACTGATCAGGTCTTATGGCTAGGACCGTTAACCTTTCCCAGATAGGGTATCATTATACAATGTGCACATTGCCAACAGTATGTACCCACTACCCTGTTGGAGAGCTAGCTTTGTCAAATCTCATTGGAATTAATAAGAACATGGAACAAATCAATAGATATCAATATACAATATCAATCTCATCAAGTAGCAGTAGCTCATGAATTTAATCAAACGAGACTGTGATATAACAATATAATAAGCAATTAACATTGGTATTACGATTAGCAATTAACATTGGAATGAATCAAAAGTTGGATAAATCAAGTCAAGAAGTTGGCTCAATTGGCATGCTAATGCCGTTGGCAACGATGGCATTCAAATGGTAGGCCTACGGATGAAATCAATGGTAAGCCTATAAATTTGAACTAGGCATTTCATCAAACACTTGGTGTGCAATATTCAAGAGACATTTTGGCAAGGTTTTGGTACAACATTGAAATTTCCCTAATATCAATCAAAAAGTACATAATGTAGGTTATTCAATAGGCATTTGGTTTCCAACAATAAACAATATACAAAGGATAAAAAGGCATGAAAAAACAAGGAAAAACAAGGCATAAACATAGGCAAAAATGCCTTAATGGCATTCGACCAAAATGGCCTTTTCATGGTTGGTTTCCAAACTTCAATTTAACACTTTAGACACAACAAATGATGCATATTAAACTCACCTAGCACTTCAAATCACTTGAATTGCACACTTTTCCACCAAAGTCTTCAAAGTAGGCAAAATTGGCAACTTTCCAATTCTTTATGTTCTACATCAAACCAATCACATATAAACCATCCATTAGTCTCCAATTAACATATTCTAACCTCAATTAACACAAACTAATACAAAATCAAAGGTTCATCTCTTACAACTTTGAATTAGGATTTTCTTTTTAGGAAAAACCTGTTAAAAGCATCAATCAAAGGTAAAGATGTGATTTTCTTGGTTTAATGCTTTATTTATATGTTTTAGATGTTAATTAGAATGGGTTTAGTGTTTAATTGCATCATGCAATTAAACACTAAACCCATTCTAATTAACATCTAAAACATATAAATGAAGCATTAAACCAAGAAAATCACATCTTTACCTTTGATTGAAGAATGGGACAAAATCTTCAAGCCATCATATCTTGAAATTGCTTGATTTTTCAAGCAAACCAAAGTTGGAAATCAATGAATCAATAGTTTGATTCAAGTTTCTCTTGATTTTTCCTTTGATTTTTGTAAGAAATTTGGTGGAAGAAAAAGAGTGGAGCATTCGGCCATACAATGGAGAAGAAGAAGAAAATGGACAAAAAAAATTCATAAGGCATGCTTATATAGTAAGTCAAAATTGGCAAATTGCATTTAGGTCCTTAAACTTTTCAATAATCATACTTTTGCCACATTTCCTTCTGAAATTTATTCGATAATTTTGTTGAGAATTGGATTCCAAAGTGGGAACTCGAATAGCTTATTTTTATTTATACTTTATTATAAAAATAGTTTTAGAGCCATTCTGAAACTCAGACAGTCGACTTTCCACTATACCCTTAAAGTTTCATTTATTTACGATTTTGCCATCACTTACTTTTTCAATGTTTCTAAATACTTTTCACATCTTTCTTTTCACCATAATTTCACATATATTTATGTGATTCTTTACTCCCAGGTTTGACTCATAAATTCTTCAGTCGAATTGTATCTCAAAAATTCTCTTTAGTCATTTCAATGATTCCAAACCAAAAACTGATAAAATAATTGTTCAATCACGGTAGTATTTTCTAGGGTATTACTGTACAACTTTTTAGCCAAAGTATTTCATTTAAGTTTCCTTTAAATTTTCCTTGAATTTAAGCTCTCATTATGTTGTTTATTTATGTATATAGACCCTGTTTGTTAATACCATTGTGTTTTTTGCCATTGGGGCTTGAATTGTGAACTTTGGCTTTTGATCAATATGTCCCAAAACTATATTTATTTGGTCCTAAAGTGGTGCACGGCAAGTGCTCGACGAAATGACCGTTGTTAATTTTCTCAAGAAACCAATTGTTACCAAATTTGCTAAAATGGGTGACTTTCTTTGTCACTAATGCAAATATGTCTTCTTCACATATTTTGAACTTGTATCTTAACTGACTTTTGTGGCATTTTTCCTATACTATAATATTCCTTTGTTAAGCATAATGATCCTATATGTGTTTACTTGCCTAAACAGCTTAATTTAGCTAGAGTTACAAAAACTGAACCTTGTTGATTTTCTTGCCTATTTGATATATTATTTGCTATCTTTAACCTTTTTTAATGTTTGTATGACAATTCTACCTTACTGACGGGGTAGTGGGTAAATACCATCAGCATTGTGCACAATGAAATTCCATTAATACTGTAACACCTCAGCCTAGCTTGAACCTATCCTTTATAGGGTTCTTCGGGGAGAGATTTTTGTTTTCTTTATATTGTATGGAATTGGTATTTATGCATGTTATTTGAATTAGTTTTAGGCATAGGAATAGTCCAGAGGTTGCTAGGACTTAATCGGTAAATTTTGAGTTTTTGGTGAACTGGAGGCAAAATGGTCATTTTTTGCCCGTCGGAATTTTATGGATTTAATATTATATTTAAAGAGAGAAAATAATTTAAAGACTTGAAAATGGCCTTATTTTATTTATTTGAGCAGTAGTTTAAGAAATAATCCTGGTCAAAAAATCGTCATCGGCGCGTTGCGCGATTTCGGTGTTTCGGTTGCACTAGGGTTATTTTGGTCATTTCCTTTATAATAAGGAGTTATTAAGTGTGTGAAACCTTATGGTATTAGTTTAGGCTTGATTAAATCCGACTGTTGGATCAAATGGCTTTAAATTGAATGGTTAGATGAGTAGGTTGCAAAGTTGCTAACCTAAGCTCAATGTATGGAATCATTGCCTTTGGTTTGTGATTTTGTGTGTCAATTGTATGTGTAACCTATCTAAGTTGACTTTGGATTAGCCAATAGGATTAAAGTAAGAAGAATGGATGGTTAGATTGCTAGGTTTCACAAAGATTACTATGGAACCTAAACAATTGGATCAAGTCTTTTATCTTTGGATAAATATCACAATTTTCATCTTCTTCCTTAAGAATTTTCAGCCATTAAAACACCATTTCCCTTAGCTTGGTTCGGCCAAACACCAACCCTTCATCCTTTGATATTTTCTTTCATTTCTT
>CANXYC011000727.1:0-31155 GCA_948193065.1 Aleurites moluccanus | reverse complement strand
GGCAGAATAAGTAGTGCGAGGTGATTCCTTGATTTCAATAATGGTTAGAGGCTGATCAAGCTGGAGGGGTAAACTTGAAATTTTGGTCATGTGTATCTAAGTTAACTGGGAAAAAGAATCAGGACGTTTGGCCCTCCTTGTCTCGCTCGCGAGCCATTTTAGTGCGAAGTGGCAAGATGGCTGGTGAGATAAGATTCCAACTTACCAAAATAGGCGAAGAAGAGATATGCGAAGAGGGAATAGGCGAGGTGGGTTTGGCGAAGAGGCATTGCCGAGGTGGCATATGCGAAGAGGGAATAGGCGAGGCGAGTTTGGTGAAGAGGTATTGCTGAGGTGGCATATGCGAAGAGGGAATAGGCGAGGCGAGTTTGGCGAAGAGGCATTGCCGATGTGGCATATGCTAGGAAGGAATAGGCGAGGTGGCATATGCAAAGTGACATATGCGAAGTGGACATGGGAAATAGAAATATGAGAGGTAGGTCTGGCGAAGTGGGAAGCTGAGAGGTAGTAGTCTATTTAAGAGGAGATGCAGTAGCTATTTTCACGATATTTCTTCTTCTCTTTCTGCGTTCTTTCTCATTTCTTCTCCTATATTTCTCAAATTTGTTCCATTTGTTTTTAGTGCATTAATGCATTGGATCAGTAAAATAGCGCATTTAAGGCTTTGATCATTATTCTCTAATCAGATTTTTCAGAAATTTAGTTTTTGGAGAAAATATGGTAATTTTCTCCAAATTTCATTTTCTCTTTAGATTAAGAAATTTTGATAAATAGAATAGATCTATATGAGTGTATAGACTCTATCATAAGTATTAAGACTAATAATTTTGATTAATATTCAAGAAATCAAAATTTATAGAACTTAATGTATAGTGATATGAATAGTAAGCAAATTCTTAGACTTTAGATTTTCTTAAGGGATTAATTAAATTGATGTTAGGAAACAATAATGGAGGCTGTAAGATGGTTAAAATTATAGAGAATCATATTATGTATTATTAATTGAAGAAACCCTAATTTTAATCATTTGGGGAAATGCCATAGGAAAAGAGGATTCAAGAAATTAAAGGAGAATTATTGGCTGTACCAGTAACTGAGGAAAATATACAAGGATAAAATTAATTTTTGAGGTAAGTATGAACATTGCATATACTTATTGCTTCCTTGAAACCATATGTCCAAGCCTTCTTAATGTTCACCAATAAGATTCACATGTTATATGACATTGTATTATTGAACTATTAAATAAAATTCCCATGATACTCTCAAACGGATGATAATTGTTTCATGTGATTACTATATTTATTTTGTAAATGACTTGGTCATCTTTCCTTGGACCAAGTTCATATGAAACCCATTTGTTATCTCGAATGAATTTTATATTATATGTTGATGGTCTTGTGACCAATCTGATTTCTTGTGAGATTGCAAACATATGACCCTATGGATAGAATGCTCTTCCCAATGAGAGTAAATTCATTGGTCCATTGTGCACTTTTGGAACATAGCTGATAGAGTTTTTATCAGTGTTCCACCTAGAGGGGACCATAAGCTCTAGGCGTATGCCTGGACAAGCATGCATTTGCGATAAGGTAGCAAGGACTACCGATGCGCTCTGTTGTGATAGGTAGCAAGGCTACTGATGCACTCTGCAGTTCTATCATGTGATTTGACAGTGCCATTCGTTATGAGCACTTCTGTTCTTGTAAGCATAACCATATGATAATTTCTTACCCATGTTCTTTGGATTGACCTTTCCTTTGGATTGATTTCATGTCTTACTGAGTTAAAGTCTCACTCTTCTTATGTGGATTTCAGGTGATAGTGTAGCTCGTGAAGGAGCTAATATAGAAGATCGAGCTTCATGATTCATTCCTCCAAGAAGTCTCCATTGTAATTATTTTGATATATATATTCATTGAATTGTATTATGGTACTGTATGTATTGGGAGTATACTCTAGAATTCCGTAGTTAGTTATTGAGAATGACATTATTTTGATGTATGAACTGTTACATTTTGGACTGCCCTTGTTCCTTAGTGATGTGGGATATATCTTTTGATCAGTAAGGAACAAGAGGTAATTATAAAAAAAAAATGATAAATATAAAGATATGAATTATGATTACATGAATCATAGAAATGGATATTGAATGATATCTATATTTGACATGAATGTATAGTATGAATGAGATCCAGGATATGAGTGTTCGATGGGTTTATGATGGCCTTAAGCCTACCCTTCCCTAGGACCGTCGCACCACTAGAGTCGGGATGTGACATTAAGTTTATCTCAAGACTTTACAATACTTTTGAATTATTACAAATATTAGCACAAATATATCTTGCTAGTACAATCTAAAATGAACACTAAATATACAAGTGTTTAGTATAAAAATATTTAAAATTATAAAAAAAATGGAAAATTTAGAAATCTCAATGGAATAGTTGATTTCATGACTTTTCAAAACTTGTTCCAACTTCAAAATATCACCTATAATAAATTATGACTGTTTGGAGTGTATTTAATGCAAATCATATTTTGAAAATAGTTTTCAATGACTATATATTTTAACAGCTCTGTCTGATGCGACAACCCAACCACCCATAATGGGTGTTATCATGATATAACGGTCGTTTCATGTAAATTTATAACGGGCGTGAATAACTATTATGATTGAACACTTTTGCTCACTAAATCTTCTTTCAAATTTCAGTTAGTCTTTTGTAATGGCAGTATGATATGGTAACGGACATTCTTGTATTATAATGGTTGTTATATATTATGATAGGCGTTAAAATTATTTCTATCTTTTGTCCAATTTAAGTATATTTCTCGTAATGGTTATTACTGAAGCATAATAGTCATTCCATATCTGTAATGAGTGTTTCAATCAATAACGGTCGTTAAAATTACCTTAGTGTCTTTTATTTATTTTAATAATAATTTTTTAACGGTCGTTACGTGTTTATAATTACTGTCACATGTTCCTACAAAATAAAATATCAAATAGATACAAGCATCTTGCAAATATACATACTTTGAAATAATAGAGTTAATTTGAGTAAATAAATAATATATTTATTTATTATCAAAATTATCAAAGAGTAAAAAAAAAAAACAAAATAGTTAATTTTAAATACCAAATTCATAATTATCCCATTAGTGTTGCATAGGACAAACTAAGATGATAATTAATGTCTATCATAGTAAAATAGTAATACCAAAATAGGATATAATAAATAAAAAAAACAAATATGAGTATAATCGATTTTATTTTATCAAAATGGAATTATCCCATTAATATAGCGTTGGACAAACTAAGATGGTAATTCGAGTCTATCATATTAAAATAGTTGTGTCACATAGGATATAATAATAATAAATCGAAAACATGATTACAACCGATTTAATTAATTCTATCAAAATGGTAATTATAAACATCTCCCATTTATTAAATAGGTTAAATTGTATACTTTTTTAAATATAAATTATATTTATTTTAAGATATATTTTGCCTATATTTAAAACTCATATTTTATAAAAATTGGATTTATTTTTACTAATTTTTTATGTTTAAAAAAAATTATAAAATTTAACTTTTTGGGATAAAAGATATTTCAAAAAAAATAAAAATTATATTATTTCTCAAAATTTTAATTTAAGTAAGATTTTATTTACCATTAAATTACATAAATATATATTTTAGTCTCTTAAAATTTTAATACTATTATTTATTATTAAATAAATATAGAAAATAGAAGCAAAACTAAATTTATTATCAATATATGCAGTATTTAAAATAATTTTTAGATAAAAATTCAACTGAATTATGAATTAATTTTTTTTAAATGAATTTTTTCAAATGAAACTTTAATATATATCATTAATGGATCAATATATTTACGACTCGAATTTGTCAAGATCAAATCCAAATCTGTCTAAATTTGTGTTTGTTGTGTCAGAAATTGGTAATACTGTGCAAACCATTTTTCCTTCTACGTGTCAATTTGTGTTTCTTTATCTATCTACTTATCAATTTCAGTTTTCCATATACATATATTAATTCTGATAGTTTCCCGCCATTAAATTAAGATGTAATAAGGAGTATTTTATTCACTGACAAAATATCTCAAATTATTAATTGCTAATGTACATGTCATTGGTTAGAAAAATTTAAATTATTTAATTAGTGAATCAAAATATTTTAATTGTGATTAAATTTTATTTTAATTAATAAATTTCATATATCGATTCTTAATTTGACAATTACATATTTACATTAATTACATATTTGACAATCGATTTATTAAGTATTTCTAATTTTTTTTTTCTTTATATATATAATTTTTGTCTTTGTAAAAGTAAGCATAATCTTCTTTTAAAGTAATTAATTAGCAAATCTTGATGAACGCATGAAGTTACCCGCGAAAACAATGCGTTTGAAAGAAAGGCTAAATTTAATATATATATATATTTTTTTATTTGAAAGCTTAGTGATTACTTTGCATGAATAACTTAATATTCTTTAATTCTTAATAAAAATATGTAAATTAATAAATTTTCTCCTTTATTTTATAGCATTTCCCGCCCCAATAAAAATTTGCTTTGAATCTAAACTTTCATATTAGAACTCATTTCCTAAGGAAAAAAGGGTATTCACAATTTAAAGAGATCGAGATGTGAAGCAAACTTTAGAATATTTTTTTTAATTGATTTGTTTCATTCGATGAAAGATTATTTATTTCGCGAAAGAATTTCATAATAAAAATAATACTTTTAATTAGTAATTTTTAAAGATGGTGTAATTATAACTAATAATTAGTGTTATCTGAATTTTAATCAAGTATTGAATATAATTAAAATTAAAAATAAAAGATCAATCAATTTAATCATAAATTTGTTAAATATATATATATATATATATATATATATATATATATATATATATATTTAAAAAAAATTATGATTAAATTTTAAAAATAAATAAATAACAATTTGTAAATTTAAAAATATTTAATAAATAATAAATGTCTAAAAAATATAAAAATAAATTAAAATTTATGATATATCATATATGACAAATGTATTATGTAATCTAATTAAACAATATGCAATAATTGAATTACTTCATTAACATTCGTAAATTATGATTGAATCAGGTCAAATTGATTTAACAAATGAGTTGGTCTTATTTATTTATCTAATTAACTTATTTATTATTTATTTTATTAATTTTTCTAATAATTATTCTTAATAATAATTATTTTAAATAAAATATAATTTTAAAATAGTTATTTCAAATAATTATAAATAAATAAATATAAAAATGAGTTGAATAAAAAATATAAATTTTTAGAAAATTATAATTTATTATAATCACTATGATAAATTAAAATCTCATTTTTTAACTTATTTAATTTATTTTTAAATTTATTTATTTAATATTATTTAAATTTTTATTTCTTTTAATTAATATTCTTTGAAAACTCGTTAGAGAAACTGTTATTTTATTTGTCCTTAATAGCAAATTAAATTTCTTATATGTTATCTACCATTTTTATTTGATGAAAATTACCATGTTAATCACATTTTCTTTTTTAAACCATATTATACTAAGAGTCTTTACTTAAATATCAAAAGCACCCATATATAGACCATATATATTAAACTTGTATTAAAACGATGTTTAAATGTGTAATTGATAATTACATATTTAGAAAAAAAAAATTAAATTTAAAAAAAATTTGAGTCATAATAACAATTCTTACATATTATCATATTTTATCGATTTATATAAAAATTAAATATTCAAATACTCAAATAATTTTTCAATTATTAACATATATTTTTAAATTTGTAATTGTACATCCAAACACACTCTAAATTCCTTTACCTATTTTTTTGTTTTTTCTAATATCTATTTGGTGATTTTAATAAAAATAAAATAAAAAATATATAAGAAATTTAAATATACTAGAAATTATTAATAATATACTCTACACATCAAAGCTAATTAACTAATATTATTATTATCTAATTATTATAATATACAGACAAAATAAAAAAATGATAAAAAAAAAGCTCGCGTGCGATTAATCGCCTACCAAGGAATGTTCCTCGATGGCCACGTCTCTAATCGTCAAATTCACATTATATAAGTCTTCTCAACGCTTCTCATTCTCCTTCATCCCCCACTCCTCTTCTCTCTCTTACTCGCACAAAAGCGCACGCACTAAACTAAATTAAATACTGTAAAAAGCTTCATAAACACATCCATGGCGGTAGTGACAAATTCACCTGCCATGCTCGACTCTACCTATGACGTTGACAAGCTCACCTTCGAAATATTCTCCATCCTCGAAAACAAGTTCCTCTTTGGCGGTTATGAAAATTCCAATAAGCTTTCTCACCAAGTTCAGAATAATCACCAAATTTCTACTAAACATGTTACTGAATGTAAAGTCAGAATCCTCTCCATCGACGGTGGCGGTGCCACTAACGGAATTCTCGCTGCCAAGTCTCTTGCTCACCTCGAGTCTTGCCTCCGCCGTAAATCTGCTAATCCTAACGCTTCTGTCGCAGATTTCTTTGATGTTGTCGCTGGTTCTGGTTCTGGAGGCATCTTAGCCGCTCTCCTTTTTACTCGTGGAAAAGATGGCCGTCCTATGTTCACCGCCGATGCAGCTCTTAGTTTTCTTATCGAGAATCGTCGGAAACTTAACCAATCGTCATCGTCATCAGGAATTTTCCGGCGGATTTTTAGGCCGGAGAAGGTTGAGAAGCTGTTACGTGCAACTTTCGGAGAATTCACCTTGAAAGACACGCTTAAGTCAGTTTTAATTCCGTGCTACGATCTTTCCACCCGGGCGCCGTTCCTTTTCTCCCGCGCAGACGCTTTGGAAATGGATGGTTATGATTTCAAGATGAGCGATGTTTGCCTTGCTACGTCTGCTGATCCGACGGTAAATGGCGCCGTGGAAATGAGGTCCTTGGACAAGAAGACCAGGATCCTGGCTGTCGACGGCGGGATCGCGATGAACAATCCGACGGCTGCGGCTATTACGCACGTGCTAAATAATAAGCAAGAGTTTCCTCTGTGCAAAGGTGTGGAGGATCTACTGGTGGTGTCCCTTGGCGGTGGAGAGTCAGATTTTGGGGTTGAAAATCTGAATTCAACACCAGCGAGATTCGTGAGAGTCACTGGAGAAGGAGCTTCTGATATGGTACGATGCGTTTTAACTTCTACTCTTTTTAACTGGATTGCTAAAAAAAAAATAAATGAATGTGACAACAAATTTAATTATTATTATTAAAGAAAAAAAAATTATGATATAATAAAAAGATAATATAAAAAAAAAAATTAAAAAAGAAAGAGGAACCCTTTTTTTTTCTTTCTCTTTTATATTTTGAGAACCCTTATTATATATTTTGGTGGGCCCAGTGTTGTGTGTGAGCATAATAGACATTAATTGAGTGTGTGTGAGAGTATGGTATTTTATTTTTATAATCCTTTATGGTTGGTGATGTAGGCTCATACCATACTTTTTAATTAAATAGGTTGATCAAGCTGTATCGATGGCGTTTGGTCAGTGTCGGACAAGTAATTATGTTCGCATTCAGGTAATCATGTTCTTTCCATTCATTTCCAAACCCATTACTTTATTTATATATTATTTTTTTTATAAACTTGCATGCAATAAAAATATTATTCTTCACATTATTAAAAAGGACGAAAATATTACCAAAAATCTCTCATAATAAATAGTGGGGCCTTACTTGTTTTGAGGTTCAGTACTTTAGCAAATAATACTTGAAATGTACTCTAAATAATTGTCTATAATAATCCTTAAAATATTCATGTGTTAACCATTCAACATTATAACACTAATATATAATTTAATAGTAAATATTTTTAAATAATAAATTAATAAAAAATTATTAGATATAATCTTTTCACATAAAAAAATATATTTATGTGTAATTAAAATAGAGATAAATCAATATCAACACGTAAATAAGATAAATATATTAACATCGTAACTAATAATTTCTCAAAATTAAAATTAGATTTCTTTTTCATATATATATATATATATATATTAAAAAAATACAAAGAAAAATATATAGTATAATGTGAAAAGATTAAAAAATTTAAATTCCAAAATTCTCTATAAAAAAAATACATCAAAATTTCAAATGTGAAATTGGCTAGATCTAATTCATAAATCTATAACATATGAGATTAAAAGTTTTTGGCAATTCTTTTCTTCAATAAAAATTTTTAATATGTATTTTGCAGTAGATGCATATACTTGCTGAGTGCTAAATTTAATGCTCAAAAACTAAAAAAAATAAAATTTCAATGTACCCAAAAACAAATTTCAAATGTAGGAATTAGTTAAGTTCATAACTAGTTATGGTTTGTCTTTGAATCTTGAGAATTCATAAGATATAAAAAAAATGTGATGTAGAAAAAACAAAAATGATAAGCAGTGTTTTTAATTATCTGTTTGAAAATTTTTCAGGCAAATGGCATAATAGCAAAGAAGCATGGTTTTGTTATGGAAAAAGCAATGAAATCCCAGAAGAAGACAGACATGTTGGCCATAACAGAAGAAATGTTAGAACAGAAAAATGTAGAGTCGGTGTTGTTTAAAGGAAAGAAGATAGTTGAAAGCACAAATTTAAACAAGTTAGAGTCATTTGCAGGAGAACTAATTAAAGAGCAAGAAAGAACAAAAACAAGTATTTTACCAACAGTCGTATTAAAGCAGGGATCAGCATCTCCAAGAACATCATCTGCTACCACTCTATCGACTTCATCTTCCTGTTAAATATTAATTGGCCATATATATAATATAATTATTAAAAATTAAATTTACTATTATTAATAGAGAAAGTTTTCATGCTTTTGCTGCCGCTCGGAATGAACGAATCAAGACATCCGAGACAGAGCTGAGCCGCTGAGTGCACCTGATTTTTTTTCTTTTTGGATTTTTCTTTTGCGCCATCTGCGTTAATTAATACAATTATAGTTCCACCTGATTTTTTTTCTTTTTGGATTTTTCTTTTCCGCTATCTGCATTAATTAATATAATTATAGTTGTATGTATATAATTGTATATTGTAATTTACTGTTGTTTTTTTAATTATAAGGAATTCTTGAAAATTTTTCTGTGAAATTAGATATGTGAATCTAATTAGTGTTACTAAACTATTTGGATTTTGATGAATGTATTTTCCTTTCTTATCTCAATCTCGTAAAATTCTTGGTTCTGCACTTCTATCTGTTTTTTTCTTTAAATTATGATTATGATTATTATAATTGTTAATGGACATTAAGATATCTTGAAAGAAAGCTCACACTTGGAAATAAAGACCGCCTGATGGAAATCGGTTGGGAGAGTTCTGAGCCCTGAGGCCATTTATCAGTCGGGACATAGAAGGGCTCTAGCAGATATTGGACCTGCTTGGAGGGAGAGAGCGAACATTGGGCCAAAACAAACTGTGAGCTTGTTGTGAGTTGAGAGGTAGTGGATCCTAGCTTGCGAGTGTAGAGGCATTGTGTTGAAGGTCCTGGACCTTGTATTGATGGAAGGTGCTAGGCTTTGATGTGGGAATTAGAAGGTCTTGGACCCACGTTAGGGAACGAAAAATTTTTTTATTTTCAGAATCCGTAGCAAATCTAATCTGTCTTATTAATCTGTGAAAAACCATATTAGATCTGTATAATAAATGACAATTTTTTTATCTCAATATATTGATATATACCCCCTTTTAAATACACTATCTTGATCACATATAAACATTTTATGATGGGGACTTACTCAACCCATAAAACTTAGTTATAATTATTCATTTATAACATGTAGTAGATAAGAACATCAAGCAAACAATAGGAGCATAAACAATTGTGGAAGTACTAAATAAGTACATAAATCCATTACAACCTTCAATAAAATGAGGCATCTGCAAAAAAGAAAGCATAGCTAAATATGATATTACATCCCAATTTAAGAGCTATAAAGATAAACTTAAGGCTATCAACCACCTGTAAAACCATAGATTACAAATGTAAATTAGAATCCAACATGATAACAACAGAACCTGAACCTAACTTCAAAATCATAACCTGTAGAAAATCTCATTATATAACCATGAATTCTCATCTATAAACATATATCAACATAATCCATATAAGAAACCACTTAGAGTATCCCATATCCTTCAAGGCATCATTAAACGACATTCCAGTTCAAATGAATGAATATATCCTCAATTCACAATAGATTACATATACAATCTCTAAATAAATGTTACTATCCTCAAAACTAGCATGGAGCTACTAGGCAGCTATGACTTCCAGAATTGAAAGTATACATGGATAGTCGAAGTTCTTGTTAAAGAAAGAAAGATAAAGAATCTAAGCTATCCACTACCTGCTGCTAGAAAAATATGAAACAACAAAAGGTGATTAAACTCAGTGAGTAGAGAATATACTACCATACTTTTGAAGGTTTAATTACACAATGTATATATACTTATTAAAAATCATAATATCTTAATAAAGATAACATGATAAATGGGGTGAGTGAATAAAATGAGGCACTTACTAAGGTAGATTCATCATAAGGATTTTACCTATTATAACAAGGTATCCATAATACAGTAAAGTTCTAGAGCATCCATATCAGAAACATAACATAATCATATAATCATAACATAATATGGATAACAAAGGTGAGATCAGAGGTATGATAACATAATCTCACTTTGACGCACGATTGATCAGGTTTTACTCTTAGGGCGTGAACTCCTGTAGGTTGAGTCATATAATACACCTTATCTGTGGGTACCATGTGCACATAGTCTGATGATTTACCTCATGAGTTCGGGATTTCATTCATTTACTACATACTCCCATAGAGAAAGTCTATAGAGTCATCAAAGTATCATATTAGCATATACTAATATATAAGCACTAAGACTTAGCATATGTAATCATAATCAATCATAAATATGTAGGTTTTATAGAAAGAAATCTTGGGAAACTTGAATAAATTGAATAGCCTCAATAATCAAATGATCATGGATAACAATATTTTTTCACTCATCTCAAACAAAAAGAGCAAAAGACTTTCCTCCCAAACCGTCAATCAAGAGGATGGTCTAATGTCACATTCTCATCTTCTGTGAGCTATAAAATATTAACATAAACAATTATAGTATTATAATATATTCAAGGTAACATATATAATGAAACTTAACTCCAATATTCATCACTTGGCTCCCTTAAGGCTCATACCCCATAATATGAAATTCTACTACATTAACTTTATTCATGGATATTAATTTTAATCTAACATGTACACAATGCCAACTAATCTCTTTCTTATAACAAACCATATGAATGTCTAATCATATTACTTAAGCATCAGAATGATCTTATCTCAATATTAACATAAATATATACCCAATCATTTCAAACCTTCAACTATGATCATTACTCATCACAAATATCATAATTTAACTTAAATAGCAAAGTCGTTTCATACCCTTAACAATGTCCAAATTGGGATTTCACATGCTTCATGTAATCATTACTCTTAATCATAAATTATAGCTTAAACTAACTCATAAACATCCTTACTAACATCATTTAATGCCATTTCATCTTATAGTTATTGTGCAAACATAACCTCAAAATTAGGAACCCATAAAGATTCAAGTTAGATTATTATGTTTTTAGACTTCCATTTAGATTATTTCTAACTTCAATTTAACCATTAAATGAAGAATTATTGAAGGTATAGAGTAATTTCAGTATTCATATCGTTATTCATCTCAAAATCAATAAATACTTGTACATTCAGACCAACAATTAATTCACGTAATTAATACTTTTAAATAACTACCCAAGACTCATAAACAACTCTTAAAATTACTCTTTAAATCAAATCATGCTTATAAGAAGAGGGTGAGAGAGAATTACCTTTTATTTCTCTAAACTTGTAAACTCTAGAAGGAAAACTATGAGGAGCTTGATGAATCTTTGGATGATTCATTCAAGTTTAGAGTAATCTTTGGTGCTCCTTTAGGGTAAAATGATAAGTAAATTTAGTAGAGTTAGAGTGCTCAAGAAATGAAGAAGAAGATAGAAGAAAATAAGAAAAGTTGGTTGGTCCTAAAAATGAAGAAAATAGACCTTTTTTATAGATATTGATAGGTATAGAGCTTTACAAAGAGATTCATGTCTGTTACTTATAATTTACATTTTGGGCTCGATAAGGGGTTCATGGGCATTACATAAAGTTTATGCCTGTCACTCTTATTTCAAAATTTGGCAAATTTGGACAGAGAAAAAAGTCATGTGCATTATTAGAAAGTTAAAGCCTATTACTAGAAAGTAATAGGCATCACAAAGGTTTCACTCCCATCAACTAAAATACAAAACTTTAGAAAAGTGGGATAGAGAAGAAAGTAATGATTGTTACCTAATATTCATGTCTATTATGTTTAAGGCTCAATTATAAAAATTTAGGCACAGAAGAAATTCATGAGCATTACTGGTACTTCACACCCGTTTCCATCATAAAAGTTTCCTCCACTAAGATTTTAATATTTAGTTCATATCTATTGAATTTCAATCAAGTTGTTAAGTCTCCAAACACATATTATAAGAGTTTCTAGGTTCCTACAAGGTTCATATACCTCCCACAATTAAGGATTCACATCATACACTTAGGAAATTCATCAATTCAAGCCTTTTGATTCATAATTCAACACATAAAGGGCATATTAATTTTAAATTAGCATATAACATCTAATTTCAAACTAATCTTATCCTGTCACGTCCCAAAAATAGAATATGACGGTCTTAGGGTGTTGGACTCGTCTTGTCACGACCCGATTTCGAATCGCAACGGTCCTAGGATGTGAGAGATGCCAATGGCGACCGAAACCCGTAGAACCCAGTATCACATGCAAATATCTATAACCATCAATCAATTAATCAATTTACTTAGTTACTATTTATTCTGTCATTCTACAAACAGTCTATGATTTTATGCTGTTGGCTATAACATCTATCATCACATATCATATCAATACTCAAATATCATATAATATCATACAAACATGTTCATATCCTAACTAACCCATACATACCCCATGGAACAGCTAGATTATGAACATTAAAATACAGTATTTAATATAATTACATTGCTAACAAAAGTTTGCAGAAATCCACAAAGTATCTGAAATTGGGATTCTGCTATCTACTCTGCACCTGAAATGATAGACAATGAAAAGAGTGAGTATATAAGATACTCAGTGAATCTAATATGCATCGCCAATGAATATGGTTTGGATCAATCACAAATGGTAACAGAGGAAACAATGATGTCAATATGTCAATATAAACAGTTTACATAATCAATAACAGGTGGTGATAGGATGGTCAATAGTCATATTAAAAGATTGGTATAGTATAGTAAGACAGATAAAGGGCTAGAACAGTATGGACTATATGTAAATATACAGTCAATCTTATATCAGTAAATATAAGACTGATCGGGTCTTATGGTTAGGACCAATAATCCTTCCTAGCTAGGACATCAGTAAACAATATGCACATTGCCGAAAGTATGTACCCACTACCTTGTTGGAGCAGCAGCTCTATCAAGCTATATTAGGGTCAATACAAGAGTGAAACATATCATTAGATACCATTATGCAACAATGATATCACCAATAGCAATTATCTCAATATCAGTCATTTGAAGTAGCAATTGGATCAAAGGAATAACAATAAGCAATAGTTATGCAATGACAATTGGTTTGGTAAACAACAAAGGTATGGAACAAAGATAGGTTATACATAGGTAATCGGTAGGCACAATTGGCATGCTAACGTCACTGAGGACAATGACATTCAAATTGGTAGGCCTATGGATGAAGGAATGATAGGCCAATGGCAAAACAATTAGGCATTTCATCAAACACATAGTGGGCATAATAGGGCAAGCCATTAAGTTTGTTTTGGTGCAAAGTTAGCATTGCCCATTCAATCAACAACAAAGCCACAATCAAGGTATCACAATAGGCAACAATTATATAACAATAAACAACATTTAAAGGATCAAATGAACATATGAAACAAGGAGAAAACAAAGCAAAATTTCAAAGGGTGAATAGTAAAGGGTGGTTCGGCCAAACATGGATTTTTACATATGGTTTACAATTTTAATTTCAATGCATTAGACATGTTAAATGATGCATATGAGACTCACCTAATACTCCAAATTGCTTAGGAAAATTGATTTCCCACCAATAGCTTCAAATGAGGCAATATTCACGACTATGTATAACTTAATTTTCTACAACAAAACAATCACAAATTAATTATCCATTAGCCTCTAATTAACATATTCTAAGCTCAAATATCATAAACTAACACTAAATCATCAAGCTAAATCAAACAACTTCAACCTAGGGTTTGAAATTAGGGAAAATGGTTCAAATGTACCAATTGATACAATCAACCACCATACCCATCTAATTCATCATCTAAATCATCTAAATAAACCATAAATTCAAACAAACTATTTCCTTACCTAAACTTGAAGTTCGCACCGAAATTCTACCTTCAAAATTCTTTGGATTTCTTTATGATTTCGAGGAAGAAATGGATGAAGAATGGAAGAACTAAGAAAAATCTCAAGTTTTCTTTGATTTTTCTTTAGGAATTTTGCTATAGAAATGGAGAAGAAAGCAAGGAAATGGTTCGGCCATAATAATGAAATGAAGAAGAAGATGGCAAAAATTCTCTAAGGCAAACTTAAATATTAAGTAAAAATAGCTAGTTATATTTTGGTCCTTAAACTATCAAGTATTCATACTTTGACCCCAACTTTTTTTGTAATTTATTCTGACAATTCTGTTGGGATTTAAATTTCAAAGTGGGGAATCAAAAGACTTATTTTTATTTATACTTATTTATACAAATAGTTTCAGAGTCATTCTGAAATCCAGACAGGCCACTTTCCACTATACCCCTCAAAGTTCCATATATTTATAATTTTCCCATCACTTACTTTTTCAATGTTCCTAAATATTTTTCACCCTTTTCTTTTTATCATAATTACACATGCATTAGTATGATCTTTTACCCCTCAATCAAAATCAAAAATTCAACTGTTGCCTGGACTACTATTTTCTCGGCAGTGTTTCCGAAACCGACGATTTCTGAAAAAGTAATTCATATGCTTTCTAACTGTGTCTCTAAAATTATTTCCCATCATTTCAATGCTTTTAAACTATAAACTGAGAATTAAATCATGCATATAAGATAAGACTTTCTAGGGTATTACATTTTATCCCCCCTTCAAATAAATTCATCATCAAATTTAAATTAAACACATACCTCAATGATGGAACAAGAATGGATATCTGTTCTTCATCTCCTGCTCGCTTTTCCAAGTGCACTCCTCCATCGACTGGTTTCTCCAAAGCACTTTGACCATAGGAATTTCCTTATTTCTCAGTTGCTTGACTTGTCGATCAATTATCTCCACCGGAAGCTCCTCATATAACAAGTCCTCATTAAGCCCCACATCTTGCATCTCCAATATATGTGATGGGTCCAATACATACTTTCGTAGCATAGAGATGTGGAATGTCGGATGTATATGGCTCAGATTAGGTGGAAGAGCCAATCTATAGGCCACATTACCAATCTTCTCGAGAATCTCAAATGGACCTATAAACCTTGGTGACAGCTTTCCCTTCTTCCCAAATCTCATAATACCTCTCATCGGTGAGATCATAAGGAAGACGTGGTCACCAACTGCAAAATGTATATCCTTCTGCTTCGGATCGGCATAGCTCTTCTGCCTACTGAAAGTAGTCTTCATCCGATCTCTAATCATTGGCACCTTTTCCATTGTTTCTTTGATCAACTCTGGACCCTTTAGCTACTTCTCTGCTGGTTCCACCCAGCACACTAGGGATCTACACTTCCTACCATATAGTGCTTCATATGGAGCCATACCAATAGAAGAGTGATAGCTATTATTGTAGGAAAATTCAATCAATGGCAGATATTGATCTCAATTACCTTTGAAATCCAGAACACACAATTGAAGCATATCCTCCAATGTCTGGATTTTCCTCTCTGACTGTCCATCAGTCTACGGATGACAAGCAGTACTGAACCATAACTGAGTACCCATAGCCTCTTGAAATTTCTGCCAAAATCATGAAGTGAATTGTGTATCTCTATCTGATATAATCATCAAAGGAACTCCATGGAGTCGCACAATCTTATCCACATACAACTGTGCATATTGAGCTGCAGAATAATTAGTCTTAACTTCCAAAAAGTGAGCAGATTTCGTCAATCGGTCTACAATAACCCATATGGAGTCATAACCCCTCGTAGTCCTCGGTAAACCAACTACAAAATCCATAGTAACCTGCTCCCATTTCCACTCGGGCAACTCGATCTCCTGAAGCAAGCCTGATGGTTTCTGATGCTCAAACTTAACCTACTGACAGGCTAAGCATTTGGATACAAACTGAGCTATATCTCTCTTCATACCAGGCCACCAATACACATCCCTTAAATAATGGTACATCTTGGTAATCCCTGGATGTACACTGTATGAAGAATAATGAGCCTCTCTCATAATTTGATCCCGCAGCCCATCAATATCAGGTACACATATTTGTTTCCCACACTTCAATACATTATCCTCCACTATAAAATCTGTCATCTTGCCATGTTGTACATCTCCCTTAAGCTTTAGTAGATATGGATCCCTATCTTAGCCATTTTAATGTCATCAATCAATAGTGACTTGACCCAAAATTGGGCTATCAGAGCCTAATTACGATCTTGGGATTCCAAATCTAACTCCATACCCAAATGAACTAACTCTCCCATCTCACGGATCAATGGTCTCCTGATAATTGAAATGTGAGCTAGACTGCCCATAGACTTTCGGCTTAATACATCAGCTACTACATTAGCATTGCCCGGGTGATAAAGGATTTCACAATCATAATCCTTAAGCAACTCAACCCATCTGTGCTGCCGAAGATTCAGATCCTTCTGCTGAAATATAAACTGCAAACTCTTATGATCAGTATATATCTCACATTTAGATTCATACAGATAATGCCTCCAAATCTTCAATGTAAAGATAACAGCTGTCATCTCTAGATCATGTGTCAGATAATTCGCTTCATACTTCTTTAATTGCCGAGAAGCATAAGCAATCACTCTCATGTTCTGCATCAACACACACCCTAATTCAACTCGGGAAGCATCACAGTATACAATAAACTTCTCTTCCTCTGATGGTAATGCTAACACTGGAGCACTAGTGAGGCAGGACTTCAAAGTCTGAAAACTACTCTCACACTCATCAGTTCACAGATAATGCTCTTGTTTCCGAGTTAGCTTAGTCAATGGAGCTGCAATTCTAAAAAAATCCTTTACAAACCGTCTGTAATACCATGCCATACCCAGAAAACTACAAACTTTAGAAACACTAGTAGGCCGAGGCCAATTTGCAAATGCTTCAACTTTCTGAGGATCTACCTTAATACCATCTTTACAAATCACATGCCTAAGAAAACACACTTCGGTTAGCCAGAACTGGCATTTAGATAATTTAGCATACAACTGATGCTCTCGAAGTGTCTGCAATACAATCCTCATATGCTCTACATGCTTCTCCTCACTCTTAGAATAGATAAGAATATCATCAATGAACACTATGACAAACTTATCCAAGAATGGCCTAAACACCCTGTTCATCAGATCCATAAATGCAGCCGGTGCATTAATCAACCCGAATGGAAATACCAAGAACTCATAATGCCCATATTGGGTCCTAAAAGTAGTCTTAGGTACATCACCCTTATTAATCTTCAACTGGTGATACCCAGATATCATTTCAATCTTTGAGAAATGACTGGCACCCTATAACTGATCAAACAAGTCATCTATCCATGGCAACAGATATTTGTTCTTCATTGTCACCTTGTTCAGCTACCTATAATAATACACATTCTCAAGGAGCCATCCTTCTTCTTTACAAACTACACTGCAGCACCTCATGGAGAACTGCTCGGTCTAATGAATTCTCTATCCAATAACTCCTGCAACTGCACCTTCAATTCTTTCAATTATGCTGGTGCCATTCTATAAGGAGGAATGGATATAGGATCGGTGCTTGAGTACACCTCAATCTCAAACTCTATCTCTCTATCTAGGGGAAATCTTGGTAACTCTTTAGGAAACACATCAGGAAACTCCTGAACTATAAGTATCTGATCAAGCTCTACAAAAAACTTCTACATATCTATCACATGAGCCAAATAAGCTGAACAGCCTTTCCTAATCATCCTTTTAGCCTAGATAGCAGATACAAGATTGACTATGAACTCTCGTTTATCACCCAAAAACTCAAACTCTGGCTGCCCCTCAGGCTGAAACTTAACTTTCTTCTCATAACAATCAATAACTGCACGATGTGTCATGAGCCAATCCATCCCCAAAATCACATCTAGCTCTAACATAGACAATTCTATCAAATTAGCACGCAATATGTTGTCATCAATTTCAATCACACAATTAGGATAGTAGTAATCCACATCTATACTTCCACCCATCAGTGTAGCTATTACTAAAGGCACATCTAATAATTTCCTCTCCTTATTCAATTTAGGTACAAATTGAGGTGAAATAAAAGAATGCATAGCACCAGAATCAAATAAGGCATCAACAATCTCATTCTAAATCAGAATAGTACCTATAACCACATTTTCTAATCTCTGTGTCTCCTGGGTATTAACTGCAAAGACTCACCCCTGACCTCTGTCTGCTAAGGCCTGACTACTGCTAGGAGCCTGTCTTCCTCTATCTCTGCCTCTATTGGAAGCCTCTCTGACTACATTCTGACTCATCTGCACCATAGGATGAGAAACTAAAGCAGATGGCTGCTGCTCACCCTGTAAAGGACATTTGCTACCATAGTGACCATACTGCCCACATCTCAGGCAGGCACCCGACTGACGCCAACACTCCCCTTCATGCCTCCATCCACAGAAACTATAAATAGGCACACTAGGTATTTGTGCAGCTGGTCTAGAGGAACCCTGTGAATATGCAAGTGCTGACTGTATCACTGGTGGTCCCCTACTTTGAACCCTTCTCCTTTGACTACCCGATGAACGTCGCTGATCAAATCGAGGCACTGGCTCTACCTGTCTAGGCTAGGAGCTGCTCTCCCCCATCCTACTATGAGCTCCTAGTCCTCCTTTCCTCTTTTGATATCTCTTATCCCTCTCTGCTTTATATTTCTCTTCCATTTGGTTTGCCTTGTCAATAACTGTCGTCAGAGATGTAAATTTCGTAGCTAATAGAGCATTGTGAAGCGAAGCATGTAATCCTCTCATGAACTTGCTGATTAGATTCACCTCAGTAGGAACAATATGAGTAGCATACCTACTCAGCCTGATGAACTCCTCTGCATACTCCTTTACTGATCTATCTCCCTGCTCTAACTGTTCAAACTGAATCAGATTTCGGGTCTTCACTCCCTCTGTAATAAACTTTTCAATCAACCCCTGACGAAACTCAGCCCATATAGGAGGATGCTCACCATACAGTCTAGGCTCCATCCTACGAGAAAGCCAGGTCCACGCTTTCCCTTTCAGCAATAGGCCAATTAACTCCACAGCTCTGATGTCAAAACAAGGTAGTCTCCTAACTACCTTTTCAACCTCCTCCAGAAAATCTACTGGATCACTGTCTCTGTCGCCCCTGAACTCTGGTAAGTTTAGCTTCAAAAAGCTAAACATAAACACTCTACCCTCATTTATAACTCTGTGGCCTCCCTGTACAGCAGGCTCCCTAGGAACCATAACTGGCTATACAGGAGCTGGTGCAACTGGCACTGCCTCTGGTGCAACATGGGGTGGCATTGCTGCTGGAGCTGGTAGTGGCGATACATTATGATGTTCCAGCCTGAAATCTGCCAATTCCCTGCATAACTCCATCATCCCTCTTATCATCTCAACTCTCTAAGGATCATCACCCCTCTCTGTATCCTCTGTAGTCCGTCGAGATCTGGACGCACCCTCTGAAATTAAATACTCTCTGACTAGCGACTCATTAGAGGCTACCTCTGCCTCTCAAGTATCCCTGTCCCTATTGTCAGACATCTCTATAATCTGCTAGAAAAACAGAAAACATACTCAGTATTTCACAAAAACGCAGAATACTAACACATATTAGACGAATACAGCAAAAGACGACATATGAATTCTTGTGCTCCATGGTTTACTTAATTCTACCCATTTTGTACTTAATCATTATTCCTTTGTCATTTAGGTACTATTCATCTGTAACCTAGAGCTCTGATGTCTATAATCTAATGCTCTGATACCACCTCTGTCATGACCCGATTTCAGATCTCGATGGTCCTAGGATGCGGGAGATGCCAATGACGACCGGCACCCGTAGAATCCAGTATCACATGCAAATATCTATAACTTTCAATTAATTAATTAATTTACTTAGTTACTATTTATTCTGTCATTCTACAAATTATCTATAATTTTATGCTGCTGGCTGTAATATCCATCATCACATATCATATCAATACTCAAATATCATATAATATCATACAAATATGTTCATATCCTAACTAACACATACATACCCCATAGAGCAGCTAGATTATGAACATCAAAATACAGTATTTAATATAATTATATTGCTAACAAAAGTTTGTAGAAATCCACAGAGTGTCTGAAATTGGGATTTTTCTATGTCTGAAATTGGGATTTTGCTATCTACTTTGCACCTGAAATGGTAGACAATGAAAAGAGTGAGTATATAAGATACTCAGTGAATCTAATATGCATTGCCAATGAATATGGTTTGGATCAATCACAAATGGTAACAGAGGAAACAATGATGATAATATGTCAATATAAACAGTTTACAGAATCAATAATAGGTGGTGACAGGATGGTCAATAGTCATATTAAAAGAATGGTATAGTATAGCAAGACAGATAAAGGGCCAGAACAGTATGGACTATATGTAAACATACAATCAATCTCATATCAGTAAACATAAGACTGATCGGGTCTTATGGCTAGGACCAATAACCCTTCCCAGCTAGGGCATCAGTAAACAATGTGCACATTGCCGAAAATATGTACCCACTAACTTGTCGGAGCAGTAGCTCTATCAAGCCATATTAGGGTCAACACAAGAGTGAAACATATCATTAGATACCATTATGCAACAATGATATCACTAATAGCAATTATCTCAATATCAGTCATTTCAAGTAGTAATTGGATCAAAGGAATAATAATAAGCAATAGTTATGCAATGACAATTGGTTTGGTAAACAACAAAGGTATGGAACAAAGATAGGTTATACATAGGTAATTGGTAGGCACAATTGGCATGCTAACGTCGTTGGCGACAATGGCATTCAAATTGGTAGGCTTATGGATGAAGGAATGATAGGCCAATGGCAAAACAACTAGGCATTTCATCAAATACATGGTGGGCATAATAGGGCAAGGCATTAGGTTAGGTTTTGGTGCAAAGTTAGCATTGCCCATTCAATCAACAACAAAGCCACAATCAAGGTATCACAATAGGCAACAATTATACAACAATAAACAACATTTAAAGGATCAAATGAACATGTGAAACAAGAAGAAAACAAAGCAAAATTTCAAAGGGTGAATAGTAAAGGGTGGTTCGGCCAAACATGAATTTTTATATATGGTTTACAATTTTAATTTCAATGCATTAGACATGTTAAATGATGCATATAAGACTCACCTAATACTCCAAATTGCTTAGAAAAATTGATTTCCCACCAATAGCTTCAAAGGAGGCAATATTCACAACTATGTATAACTTGATTTTCTACAACAAAACAACTACAAATTAATCATCCATTATTCTCCAATTAACATATTCTAAGCTCAAATATCATAAACTAACACTAAATCATCAAGCCAAATCAAACAACTTTAACCTAGGGTTTGAAATTAGGGAAAATCGTTTAAATGCATCAATTGATGTAATCAACCACCATACTCATCTAATTCATCATCCAAATAAACCATAAATTCAAACAAACTAATTCCTTACCTAAACTTGAAGTTCCCACCAAAATTCTACCTTCAAAATTCCTTAGATTTCTTAGGATTTCAAGGAAGAAATGGATGGAGAATGGAAGAACTAAGAAAAATCTCAAGTTTTCTTTAGGAAATTTGCTATAGAAATGGAGAAGAAAGCAAGGAAATGGTTCAGCCACAATGGTGAAATGAAGAAGAAGATAGCAAAAATTCTCGAAGGCAAACTTAAATATTAAGTAAAAATGGCTAATTATATTTTGGTCCTTAAACTATCAAGTATTCATACTTTGACTCCAACTTCTTTTATAATTTATTCTGACAATTCTGTTGGGATTTAAATTTCAAAGTGGGGAATCAAAAGGCTTATTTTTATTTATACTTATTTATAAAAATAGTTTCAGAGTCATTCTAAAACCCAAACATACCACTTTTCACTATACCCCTCAAAGTTCCATATATTTACGATTTTGCCATCACTTACTTTTTTAGTGTTCCTAAATGTTTTTCACCTTTTTCTTTTTACCATAATTACACATGCATTAGTATGATTTTTTACCCCCTGATCAAAATTAGAAATTCAACTGTTGCCCGGACTTATATTTTCTCGGCAGTGTTTCTGACACCGACGATTTCTAGAAAAGTAATTCATATGCTTTCTAACTGTGTCTCTAAAATTATTTTCCATCATTTCAATGCTTTTAAATCATAAACTGAGAATTAAATCATGCATATAAGATAAGACTTTCTAGGGTATTACACGTCTACAGACTGACACCCGTTGAACCTTGCTATAAATTCATTAACCACCTGTTATTATATTCAATTACTGTCTCACATCCAACACATAATCCTCATTCATATAAATATCTCTATCACACAACATCAACATAATCATCACTAAACACTTGTCTCTTGTAATTCATAATACGATAGGTAATAAATTTACATATATAAGTTACAAATTTTGTCATCAAGTTCAACTATACCATGGAGCTACTAAAATATAACAAAAATGTCATGTTTAAGAATATTTATATAGTAAAAGAGATATGGTTCCTTTAAAGATGAATAAAGCCTCAGGAACCGTCACTACTACTCTTGACCTGAAAATGTTAAACAACTAAGAGATGAGTATTATTACTTAGTGAGCTATAAATATATTATCGTGCATAAAAGGCTAGGTAAGGAACAATAATCCACCAAATGCCCATAATAAAGGAAAAAAGGCAACTAGTGAACAAATAATGAGAATAAGGTCATATTACTAAAAAATTATGCATAATGGATAAAGAATTAAACATAACAAATAAAGGTTCTCATACTCGTGTGAATCTCATTAGCTACATTTTAAGTAGTCTAAACTCATGAAAACACATAAGGTTGATCAAACCTTATGGCTAGGACTTAACCTTTCCTAGCTAGGGTTAATAAATAAATCAATATGCACATTGCCGATAGTTCTCATCCACTACTCCATCGGAAGGTATTTATGCCATGTTATTAGATAATTAATAGAAGGTGATCTAATGACATATAAAGGTTCACATTTAGCATCAATGGAATAAATAGATCATCTCAATTCAATCAATGGCTCAATGAACACATATGCTACAATAGGTAGCATCACAATAAAATACTAATAATCAAGAATAGAATTATTCATGAAATTGAATCAACGTCAATAAGTTAAACTAGATTTAGGTACCATTAGGGTTAAGGTATAAAAGGGTAATAAGTTATAGGTTAAACATTTGGTGGATTCATTGTTAACTTCATTGAGGCAATTCATCAAATACATTGTAGGCATGATTTAATCAAGCTATAGGTAGGGTTTTGAGGCAATGTTGACTAAACCAAATTGTCACTCAACATCAACACACTTCCAATAAAGCAATGGATAATCAAACTCATTCAATAAACAAGAGAGATAAGCTAAACAAGAGCAAAATTAAACAACAAAAATACAAGGGAATATGGGCATAGTGGTTCGGCCATGTAAGGGGTATAAGGGGGAGGCTTTCATAATTTCAATTAAGGAAATTTTCATGTATAATAATATATTTATAACTCATTTTGATTGTTGTTTGAACCAAAACACCATTAACACTTCAATTTTCTCCTAATAAGCCAATACGTTCTTCTTTACCACTCCCATCATCAACTTCCCTTTCCTTTGCTTCTACAATATAAATTCCATATATTTTAGACTCACTTTGATACAAAAAGTCTTAATCTAAGCTCAATTTAAATAAAACTCATCTATATGAAAATTTGATTTTTCGCATAATCCCTAATTCAAGCCTAAATCTTCCTATAGCTATATACTTCTAATTACCTAAATAATCATCTATAACTATCATACTAATTATAATTAATGAAAAGGAAGCGATTTTAGATCATGTACCTCAAGTGACTTCAAATTCCCAACTTAGCTCCCTTTGGAAGAATTTGAGTTTTCTTGTGGTTTTTGGTAGAAATTTTGATAGCTTTTAGGTATTTAGGTTTTAAAATTAATGTAGGATTAATTAGGTTTTGATTTTGTGTAGATTAGATGAAAGAATTTTGGAAGAAGAAAAAAGAAAAATAGAGATGGAAGTGTGGGGGAGGGGTTTGGCCAAACTAGGTAAAGAAGAAGGAGATTTTTTGATTTTTAAGAATTATGTAGAATTTTTAAGATTTTTATACCTTTTTTATATTTGCAATTTCACCCCCTAAACTTTTGGTAATTATACTAGGACCTCAAATTTTTAATATTTATACTTTGACCCCAAATCTCACTTTTAATACTACTATCTTCCATAATTTGCATTTCATGAGAATTTTAAGTTCCACAATTTATTTGGTGAAATTATGTGTTAAATAATGTATTTTAGTGTAAAATATGAAATTTAGGTATTAAAATATTATTTTTACCTTAAACTACCTAATTAGGTACTAAAAAGTCAATTATACTAATTCTAGTATCCTATGCGTAATTATGAAAAAATTCGGGGTGTTACATATCCAACCTAAGCACAAAATCAATCTGGCTCACCAAAACAAGTTTGCATCGTGAAACATGAAACTTACTTAGCAATATGCATGAGAACATATGTATGCATGTAAGAGTTGATGCCATTAGCCCAAGAAAACATAACTAAGTTCATGTAATACCCGAGACTTGAGTTGCATGTTCATGTAACACTCGAGACTTGAGTTGCATGTTCATGTAACACCTGAGACTTGAATTGCATGTTTTAAGTTAAGAATGATGAACCTTGAGTAAGTTATCTTGAGCAATTGGATTATTTTCATTGATTTGTTAGCTTATTCTTTATGTTTGCATTCTATAATTTCCTAAATTGTAATTTTTGAGTCTTGTTTACTCTTAGAAAGGTTCTATGTTAAGTTGTGCATGTTTATAATGCGTCTGAAAGATCTATGATGAGTTTTGGCTAAGTTAGAGCAATAAAATCCTTGAGAATAACACTTTTTAGAAAGTAATTGGCATTACATCTTTGTAATAGGAGTGATCAGAAATTAAACTACCTTGTAACGAGCATTTCATGATTTTATAACACGCATGAAGGGGGCATGTAATGATCGTTACCCTTAGAAAATGAGCGTTATTTTGCTCTCTGCCTCATTTTGAAATATCTAGAAACTTAAGTGTAATGAGTGTTAGTTTCTCTGTAACGGGCATTACATGTTGGGCTCTATAAATAAGCTATTATTTCTTTTCAGCTTATTTTTGCTCTGTTTTTATAAATTCCCTTATTTTCTCATCTAATTAAGCAAACCCCTTCTTTCTTCATTTATTCCTTAAATCATTTCAAAGATTTGAAAAGGAACTACTCCAACAGATCCTCAAAAGTCCACATTCTCAAGATTTCTTCATTCTAGGTTTTTAAGGTATTTTCTCAAAACTCATCTATAAGTTAAAATTAAGTTAAAATATGGTTATAATAGTTGTTTATGAATTATGAGTAGACATTTAATTGTATTAAATATTAATTATTATGGTTAAAATGAGAATGAGATGAATAGTGACATGAATAGTATAAATTTTTTCTATCTTCCATTGTGTTCTATTAAGGTTAAATTAATGTTAAGAATCACTTATAAAGACTTTAATATTTTTAGAATGTAATAATTCATGAAATAATTAGACTTGTTTGTAATAATTAGCAAGTCTAAGCTTAATTAAGCCTAATTAATCAAAGATTAGTATCCAAAGTCAATATTTTGACTCAAAGAGAGCTGACCATTTGGAGAGTTTTAGATAAAAAATATATTTATTTTTTATAAATTCAAATTATGTAACTTGACAATTTATTCACTATAAAAAATATTAAATGAAAAAATGAAGGGAATTATTACATAAGCAAGGTGACATCATAAATCAAGAAATATTTAAGCTAAAAAATTATTATTAAAATTATTATTGATAACAAAATTAATTAAAATTCTATAAAAAGAAAAGAAGAAGAAAAAATTGGTGATACGCTCCCTCATCTTGGCCTCCCCCTCCCTCTCCCTTTCTTCTTTTCTCCTTCATCTTTCTCTCCAAATTTCTTTAGATTAAGCTTAGGAAAAATTATTTTCATCATTTGGTAAACTTGCTTTGGTGATTGAAGTTATAGGAGTGAAGGAAAACAAGTAGAATTGAAGAAGTTCTTCAAGTTTCCTCTAAGGTAAAAAAATTCAAAATTTACTTGAATAATTATTTGTTTAATTTTAATTAATTAAATAGAGCATGAATTAGAGTTATATGATATGAAATTATTAGATTAATTAATGGAAATGAGTAAATTAATTTAGTGAAGAAATTGTGAAACATAAAATATTATGTTAGAGTAAGGGAACTAAACCTGAAGAGTATAGAATAGAATGTTATATCTTAATTTATGTAGGCTTAGGGGAAGAATTTGATAAAATGGAAAACATGTAAGTTGTAGATATTATGTCTATATTATATGTCCAGAAGGAAGTTTTGTGAAATTCAGAACAAATTTAGAGATATAGGTCACTGAATAAGACTGGCTTAGGTTAGGGTTTCCACTGAGAAACTCTACTGAATTCTATAATTTTGAAGACCTTAAGGTCAGGTTCAGAAAAAACTCAAAACATAAAAAAATTTCCTCTATGTCGTAGATAAATTTCTATGAAAACATAACAATATTTGAATACTTACATACTGAGTTGAAAATAAAACAGTAGTGACTGCTCAGATGGAATTTGCAGAACAGAATGTAAGATGCAAGATAAGATTATAAATTTCACTATAAATTGAGTAGTGCTTATAAAAATATGATCTTTGGATATGTTATAATTTCATATGTATAGTTTAATTAGGAAAAAGAATTGGGACAATTGGATATCTGTAGCTAGAGAAATGAATAAATCAAGTGGAGCTACAGGGTACATTATAGGATAAAATTAAGAGTTTAATTTGATACTTTCAAGTTGATTAAGTATTAACCCATGTTAATTAATTTTGTAGCTAACAAGGGAAAGGAAAAAGAGGATGAAACCTTGGATAATCCTTTTTTTTTAGGCTAAGGGAAGAAAGGCAGACTTTTTGAAATTTTAATTTAAAAGTGAGTACATATATATTACTTTACTTGAATTATGCCTAAATGATTTAATTGAAATTCCAAACTTTAAATCTTTGATTGACCAAACCTATATTATTAATTTATTTATTTTTATTGTTTCTAAATGTCCATTAATTTTATTCTTAATACCCTTGAGCATTGTTGAAATTACTAACTCATTGAAATACCTTGTATATTTAATTGTGTATAATTTGTTTCTTATAATTTATTTTAACATAATTGTTCTTGACCCTTGATTGTTACTTTAAAACTACCTAGAATTGCATAATTGAGAAAATTGTAGCCATTGGAATATAAACCCCAACTTGTAACCGAGGTTTCCTTCACAAGTCTTAACTTGTTCTGCTACCTTAATTGATAATTTAATTGATTAACCATTTTTATTGCATATTACTTCTTGATATCTGAATTTATTGACATTGTTATTTGAACCTCCTACTAATTATCAATAACAAAACTACTCACCCAGTGGAGTAGACTTATATATACATCGGGCGTTGTGCATAATATTTTATACTGACCCTAGCTAGGAGGGGGTAAGGTCCTAATCATATAGTTTGATCAATCATATGATTGTACTGATTGGCATACTACCAGTTTGTAGCCTCTGTCCATTTATTACCGAATTTTGCTTATCTGTCATTGCTCTAAAATGAACCTTTGTATACTGAATCTTAACTGATCATTTGCTATACTTTCTTGTATACTAAACCTTAGCCGATTATTTATTATATTTCTTGTAATGTATCTTTTGACCTGTTATCTTTAGATAATTTATTTCATTTATTGCTCTTGCTTATAACCATAGTATTTTTGATATACCTATCCATTGTTCACTCCAATGTCTATGATTCTTCTAATGCTTATATCTATATATATATGTTCATGATTTTATAACCAAAGTTCTTTGTCATAACCTTAGGCGTTAACATTATGCATGACTATTGAGTTGAAAGCTCATCCATCTTCATATTGTGGATTTCAAGTGCTAGTGTAACTCGAGAGAGAGCTAATCTAGAAGCTTCTTGACTTTCTTCTTCATAATAAGCCTTTTGAATATAATTTGTTTTGGATATTATTTTTGATATGTATATGTCAAATGAATAGTTTACTCTTAGAAGTTTCGTAGAATTGTATGAAAGAGATATGATTTTGTATGTCATTCAGGTCATTATTGAACTTTTCTTTATTCCATATAGATAATAGAAACTGTTTTATAATTGATAGGGAACAAGTGAAAATGTAATAAATTATTGATGGATGATAAGAATGTTTATGATTTGCATAAGATGTATATATATTATGATTGATCCAAGTTATGTTAAGGGTTTTACTAGTTTACGGTAGTTTTATACTTACCCTTGCCCTAAGACCTTCACATCATTGAAGTTGGTGGTGAGGAAGATGTCAATAAACTCTCCTATAAGCAAAAATGCCCTTCACTCTTCCTCTAATAGACGTCGATTCACTGAAAATTGTTCGAAAGGTCTAACCTTCCATTTTTTTTTTTTTTTTTTTATCTTAGCCTTTAGTCATAGTTAAGAGGCAAGATGTGTACTAAAATGAAGATTGGGAGAAGATGAGTCCAATGGCACTAAAATCACAAGAACAGAGCTTAGAATTGGTCGAAATCGATGTTGAAAGCTCATGGTGTTGTTGGAGTTTCAGATGACGAGTGTGGCTTGCTTCGATGGTGTGAACCTATAATTTTGCACCTATAGGATATTTAATTGCATACGAACAACTTATATAGGTTTATAAGCAAGATTCAGACATTCTAAGAAATAATCAAACTTTTCATGTACTTTAAAAAAGCCTTCGAGACCTTTAAAATCAAGAACGGGAAAAAAAGAAACAAAATAATGGACTAGCCTATGGACTGTCGCAAGCTGGCCTTGCGAAACCGTAGGCCGAACATGCGACGCCTCAGCATTGTTTCTTATTTTTCCTTTTATTTTACATTCCAATCCCATATTGAAAGTTAGGACTTTATGTCACGACCCAACCTAAGAGTGTAATATCTGCCATTTTGTAGTGTTTTTGTTGATTTTGTATGTTTGGAGAATTTATTTATTTCAAATGAGAATATTGAGAATTTCAGAAACTTTTATTTTGGATGCTGCAGAATTCAGTGATGATCATTTCATATTCTTAAAGACATAATTTGGTAAAGTGTAAAACATAAAAGTTGTTAATTTATGTCTTAGCTATAATTTTGTCAAATGGTTTGGAAAAATTCTGTGTATGTGATGAGTTGTGTCTATTTGAGCAAGGCTGGTCTGGTTGAGAATTTCTGCAGGGATGCAGTATTTATTTGGAATTACTGAGAATAACTGAGGTAGAATTAGTTGAAGTTGTGAACATAAAAATTGTTCTTTTGTATGTTGAGATATTGACTATAAAATTTTAGAATTTTTGGATAAGTATATCTTAGTGGAGAGTGATTTGTATCAAGGTTGTTCGGTCAGATTTTGAGGCAGGAGTCTGGGTGACTTTTAGAGAGTCACTACGGTCTGTGTGTTGATTATTTTGATTTGAAATTTGGATATGTTGTGTTCCTGCATGTTGATTATAAGTGGAAAAAAGAATTAATAAGTTTGGATATTTATAGCTCATTTGCGAGCTGGCTAAGTGGGGGATGTTCAGGCAGGAGTTTAACTTAGAAGTACTTGTTATGGAGAGCCAGCATAATGCGAGAAGGCATTTTGCGGAATGGCAAGGCGAGGTGGTGTGATGGAGAAGTGAGTTTGCCGAACTGGCAATTGGCGAAGAAGAAAGGCGAAGAGCTAAGGCGAAGAGGATTTGGTGAAGAGGATTTGGCGAAGAGCTAAGGCGAAGAGGATTAGGCGAAGAGGCATTGTGCGAAGTGGCAGTTCACGAAGAAGCGAAGAAGCGAAGGAGCGAAGAGGCGAAGAAGCATTGCCGAGGTGGAAAATGCAAGGAAGAGTTGCGAGGAGAGTCTGGTGAGACAGCATACACGAGGTGGCATATGCGAACTGGAATGTGCGAGGCAGCGTTGCCGAATCAAGATTGGCGAGCTGGCAAGTGTGAGCTGGGAATGCGAAGTGAGTTTGGCGAGCTGGTTAGGCGAGGTAGCTTTGCCGAGGTAGGTCTGGCGAGGCGAGCTGGTCAGTGTATTTCTGGGCAGAAGCCTATTTAACCCCTAGTAACCCCAGTAGCGTTTTCACGATTTTCTTTCTTTCTTCCTTTGAAAATTTCAGTCTTTTTATCAGATTGTTCCATTTTATATTCTAAGGCATTAATACTTAGATTAATGCAATAGACTTCTAGATTAGTCTATATTAAGGCAGAATCATCAATTTGAGCAGTATTTTGCAGAAATCTCAGTTTGGAGGAAATAAGGTAAATT